>QLPI01003290.1:0-15094 GCA_003314275.1 Chroogomphus rutilus | reverse complement strand
AGAGATTCCTATAATAGAATGAGAAAGCCGAGGATCGTGAAAAGTGAGAACAGAATACTACGTCCCAAATAATGATCTCCTCCGTGACATTGTGGAGTGACGTGTCACTCCGATTCCCAACGGAGTTACCCTAAGGAACGTAATAGCGAATAGATGGAAATGGAATGAAACGTAAATGAAAGGATATTAAACGTAAATGAAGACAGAATGGAATAGCGAGCATATGGAGTGTGACGTAAATGAGTGGAGTGAATTGACAGTAGCACGTGACGCTAAGACGGATACACGAGGTGCATATAGTCCGTGGGCTGAGGGCGTATTGTTGGATAAGCGAGCGAGAGTGGAGTTGGGCTGAGTGGGCTGAATTGAATAGTCGGGCATGCCGGCGTACGGTTCCTGACAGTATGGCACAACGCACAAGTATGTTAAAGCTAAAGCTACTACTTTTGGCCTATAGGACTTGGCCACTCCCCGCCTACATCTTCGGCATTACTGAGGCCTGACAGCAACAATCTCTCTTGATGCCCTGCACCAATGCTGCAACCTTATTTCTATAGCCCAATCAACCCTCAAAGATTCTCTACATGACATACAACTGGCCCAAGTTTATAAACATCTAGATGCCATCTCCACCCACTTAGGCCTTCTAAACACTGCACAACCTGCTAGAAAATACACCTATACAGCTGTCTGTACCTCACCTGCTCTGCTAGTCTCTGTTACATACCATTGCAATGGTTGGTGAATACATGTAACAAGTTGCTGTTTAAATAGTGCCCACAGACTAATGCCAGATAACCTGGCATAGTGGCCTTTTGGCCCAGTTGAAAGAACACATCACTGTGGGAATTTGTTGCCTTTTACAGTCTCACAGCCAACTCCTGACCCTAAAATGCCATTCTGCAATATATGATATGACTTCACACTTACACAATCCAACCACAACAATCTTGTGCTCTGAGACCTGTCTAATGAAGAGTTAGCAGAGAAATCACCAGAGTTATTAAAGATACCAAATGCTGGTTTGAAACAAGTTCATACACATCAGATGTTGATTGGAATGAGAACTTAGAGACTATTCTACTGTGAATCTGTACTTGGAATCAGGAATGTAGAACAATAAGGTATACAGAGCATGTGGGAGTATTGACTATAACAAGTAAAATTAGAATGCAGAAATGTAAACGGAGATAGAACAATAAAACATAGAATAATAGGAATGTGGCCAAAGATAGGACAATAGGGAATGCCCGACTATAAAACAGTGGTTGCGGCTGAGGATAAAAAAAGGACAAGAAGTCTTGAGATAAGGCGGGTTGAGGATTAAGGGGCGGATGGGGTGGGATTAATGGATGATGATTGAGGTAATGTGAATGAGGGATAGGGGCAAGGAATGTGGATAGTGGATGTGCCGAGCCGAGACCAGTGTATCAAGTAACTTGCATGTGGCTTGGACACTTGGGCATAGACGTAGTCCGATTTACTTGGTCGGCACTGCCAAATTACCAGACACTCGGTACATGTACTTGACAATAACTGTCATCATTTTTGTCACTTTGCATGCCTCTGTAAGAGGACAACTGTCAGCAACAACAAGAGCTTCAATTCTTGGGAGCAGAAGAGAGAAATGGGCAATGATACTTGTCGGTATATAAACCAGCTTAAGACTGAGCTTTAACTAATTATCTAAGAAATGTACATATAGTCTGGCAGAGTAGTGGAGTCCAATAACAAGTAATAGGAGAAATCATGACAACAATAATTTGTAGATGATGCTCAGGTAAATACAAAACACAAGACTGCCTTTATCCTAATAAAGAAAAATGCAACAAACCTATAACATGTCAACATATCACACTGAGATATGCTATCTATATAGGTACTCATGCAGCAATGAGCTAGGAATGCAAAGCTGCCATGGACTGCCATGCATGCAAACTTGTTAAGGCAGGTCCCCTTTTTGAGGCCTAGTTAGGCCAACAACACAATCTATACTAGCTGTACCTAAGTACTGCTTGATACCATAACCCCCAATGAATGATGTTTCTGTAAAACATATTGACCAAATTACCTAATGTGCTACCAATCCTGGCCCATTATTAGGAACCAAATGCTGGCATGCCTAACTATTCAATTCAGCCATTTAGCCTAACTCCACACTCACTCACCTATTCATCTATATGATTCTCAGCCCTCGAATTCTATTGCACCTCATGTATCTGTCTTGGCATCACATGCATCCATCAATATGCTCCACTCATTTATATCAATCCTCACATGCTTGCAAATCCATTTTCACTTCATTTATGTTTAATACTTTCTTCATTACATTCCACCCCACTTCCCTTATTTGCAATTTCATTCTATCTCTGATATCCAATCTGCTACTATGTTCCTTATAGAGTAACTCTATTGGGAATCAGGGTGACATATCACCCCTCAATGTTATGGAGGAGATCAAGATTCGGACATAGTATTTCTATTCTTGCTTTTTACGATCCTCAGACTTTCTTATCTATTATAGGAATCTAGTCAACTCCTAGTAGTAGTATAAAGATCTTATACATTCAGTAGTTTAGTCCTCAGTCAGATAATTGACTAAGATTTTGACTAAGCTTTCTTCAATTTATCTTAGACTTCATTTCCACTCTCACTTTTATGAAATTAGGGTCCAGTACAATCTAGTAGGTGCAACATACAAGTTGAAGCCTAGCCCTACTCAGAACCTCGCCATTGCTTTGACCTTGGGAGATATTATATTTATTGCAACTATATCATTCTTTTATATCATAACACCCACCTACTCTAGACTAGATGTAAGCCATCTGTGATATCCTGGCATCTTACTTGCACATCTGTTAGGTACCGGGAATGCCAATGATATATGGGCCAAGCACTATTGCAATAATGCTGACTTCACAATGCTGGCAGAAATTGGCCAAGTCCTGCAAACCAATTGGAGTGGCTTGGCTTCAATGTACTCGTATATTGCACCCTACTTTCCATACATGTCACTAATTTAGAACAGATGGGATACCCAGGAGAGTGCCAAGAGTGTTAGCCCAAGTAGGAGACTTCAGATAAGAGAAGCGAAGGCAAGAAGGAATAAACCTAGTTGTATGCCAAGTTGATATTCAGAATGAGGAACTATATTAGGAACTGTACGATGGCATACCCAACTATTCATTTCAGCCTACTTAGTCTAACTCTGCCCTTACTTGCCTATTCAACTATATGCCCTCAGCCCTCGAACTATATGCACCACGTGTATCTGTCTTAGTGTCACATGCACCTGTCAATATACTCCACTTATTTATGTCAATCTCCATATGCTTCCAAATCCATTTTCACTTCATTTATGTTTAATATCCTTTTCATTACATTATGCTCCACTTTCCTTATTCGTAATTCCGTTGTATCTCTGATATCTGATCTGTTACTATGTTCCTTATAGGGAAACTCCATTGGGAATCAGGGTGACATGTTACCCCTCAATGTCATAGAGGAGATCAAGATTGGGACATAGTATTTCTGTTCTTGCTTTTTACAATCCTTGGACTTTCTTATCTATTATAGGAATCTAGTCGACTCCTTGTAGATTTGAAAGTAGTATAAAGATCTTGTACATTCTGTAGTTTAGTCTTCAGTCAGATAATCGACTAAGATTTTGACTAAGCTTCCTTCTATTCATCTTAGACTTAATTACGTTCTCACTCTTTACAAAATTAGGGTCCAGTATAATCTGATAGGTGTAACATTAAAGTTGAAGCCTTACCCTACTCTGAATCTCACCATTGCTTCAACCTTGGGAGATATTAGGTTTAATTACAACTACATCATTCTTTCATATCATAACAGTATTATCTGACTTCTACACCTGATCGCACCTTTGCATATCATCTTGGCATATCACGACCATTATGAATACTCGATCAATTGCTCGTAATCTACCCTTCATTATAGAAGTCCTGAACTAATTGCAGGAGATTTCTAAACTTTGATGACTGTCAGAACAACCTTCAATTTACAAAGCTAGCCTGTCAGATAGAAACGCTTCTCCTGAGGATAATAACGATGAAGAACCAATTGATGATAATGACATTGACAAAGCAAACCCGAACCCTACTCTTAATACAAATGCTAGCACTGACAAGATTGTCAAAGCACTTGTCGAGTGATTAGCCCAACCACTCCCTAAATCCAATTCCAATCCTGGCCATCATGCCAAAATTCACGAGCCTGAGGTTTACAATGGCACCAACCAAGCTTAGGGAATGGCACAGGTCACCTATGGGTCAAATGTGGGTGACCCATACCCGACCCATGGGAAACCCGAACCCGTCAACCCATGGGTTTTTTCCCATGGGTCGATGGGTCTCGGGTGCACGCTGCACCTGCATGCAATATGTCACATATGTGGCGGCACGTACACGTACAGGAGTTGCATATGTCATGTTTGTCATGGCGCATGCGCATACGTCATGTATGTGGCGGCACTTGTGTGTACGGGCATCGCGTACATTACGTTCATCGTGGTGCATGTGCATACATCGCATACATAGCGTAGGTGGCGATGCGTGCATGTATGGGCATTGCGTACGTCGCATTCATCACGGTGCATGCATATACATCGTGTACATTGTGTTCGTCATGGCGCGTGTGCATATGTCATGTACATTGCATTCGTCATGGCACGTGCACATATGTTGTGTACATTGCATTTGTCATGGCACGTGCGCATATGTCATGTATGTGGTGGCGTGTGCACGTACGGGCATTGCTTACGTTGCATTCATCGTGGCATGTGCACGTACATCATCTATGTCATGTTCGTGGTGTCACATGTGCATATGGTACGTTCGTCACATTCAGGGTGCCGCATTCATGTCGGCACGTGCACATATGCGTAAGTCACGCTCGTGTTGGAGTTAACACCCCAGGTTGGGCCTGGGTCATGGGTGCTCGTGACTTGACCCACACCCACACCCAAGGACACCTGACCTGGTGACCTGTGCAGGTTGGTCTGACCTGTGCATTTCCTTAACCAAGCTAAGCTTCACACATTCTTCTTACAATGCATGCTGAACCTTCGAGACCATCCATCTGTCTTTTTGTCGGATGCGTCGAGAGTCAGAATGCCATCTTGTACCTCACAGGCCCTGCACTTTAGTACTTTGAGCCTACCATTCTAGGCGAAATCTGACCCGAGCCTAGTTGGCTTAGGGTCTAGAGAGACTTTTGATAAGAACTCGAAACAAATTTCTGTCCATTCAACAATGCTATGCAAGCAGAAATCAAACTCGGTAAGATAGTCATGAAAGATCATCATCGAGTAGCATACTACTTCATCGACTTTGCCTAAGCCTCCTGTTAAATCCACATGTTGGTGCTTAGCTAGAGGCTTCCGGATGGGTTTCCGGAGGTTCCGAATGGTTTCTGAGGGGGGGTTCATACTCCGGAGGTGGAGGGACTAGAGGTCGTGGGTTCACGGTCAGAATAGGAAAGGGGCAGAAAGATGGGAAGCGCTGGGGAGTCTAGGACTGTTCACGGTATTAGGTGGTTCGAGTGGTTCGAGGTTGCAGGGACTTGGCTTCAACTTATGTGTTACGCCCTCCTCGATTATCTGTCCCTAATTTTGGAAAGTCAGAAAGTTTACCAGAACTGAATCAGAAACTACGACACAGAATTAAGTCAATATTCATACTGGCGAATAGTCCAGTCAACTGGTGTCTTATATACATGTATCTAGTCTTGTACTAACTTTTGCCGAGTAAAGACAAGGAGGGGAAGAGAGTACAAGGGGCAATACAGAACGAAGAACAAGGGAGTGAGGTATGCGATGATCCTGCACGTCATTTATCAAAGGAGCGGAACTTTGGCTTTGGAATCTTCGGAGGTTCGGGAATGCAGAAACTCAGGTTGATACAACGGAATTTGGAAAGTGGTTGTTCAGGCTTTGGGTGGTCAGAACGGTCCCAGAAACGGTGCAGGTGGTTGTGAGGATTAATGTGGGTTTATTGGCAGCATGGTGTCATGATTTCTCCACTCCTTTCTCTATTACTTGTTATTGGACTCTGCTACTCTGCCAGACCATATGTATAGTTCTTAGGTAATTAGTTAAAGCTCAGTCTTGAGCTGGTCAATATACCGACAAGTATCATTGCTCATTTCCCTCTTCTGCTCTCCAGTATTGAAGCTCTTGTTATTGCTGACATTAGCTCAAGACTATTATATCCCTACAACACCCTATCATGGATGTTGATCTCCTACAACAAATTCTCGCAGGCCTGCAGCAAAACAATGCAGATCTGACTGCAATGGTGAACAACCAGACACATCACCTTAACTAACACCTAGCATCACTACAAGCCCAAACACCCCAGCTGACATCTACAACCACCTTCTCTATCCCATCAGCTGGCAAAATCGCAAGACCAGAACCATTTGACAGCTCATCAGATAAGATTGATATCTTCCTGCGCAAGCTCTACCTGAACTTCGAGGATGATGCATCTTATTTCAAAGTGGACCATATGCAAAAGATCCGCTTTGCCTTATCCTATATGAAAGTGAAGTTTATGGCTCAGTGGGCAAGTCATATCACAGGGGAACTGGAAGCAGGAACACACAGCTACTAGAGTTGGGAGGAATTCCATACTGAGCTGCTGATAACATTCCATGACCCAAACAAGAAAGAAATGGCTCAACAAAAGCTGGAGCAGCTGAGACAAGGAGGAAGGCCAGCAACAGAGTTCTTTGTGGAGTTTGAGGAACATAGGTCACAGGTGGGGTATAATGATGAAGGATATGTTGCCTTGCTCAAAAGGAACCTGTCCCCACAGGTGGTGGAGTGGATTTACACACTGGAGACCATTCCAACAATGTATGACAAGTGGAAGTCATATGCTCTCTGTTTTGACAGCCAGTTGCATGAATACCAAGCGACAAAAAGGGGGACTATAGGACCAAGGACATGGCAGACTCTAAGAAATCCACAATCTACTCCAGCTCAGTCACTCGCTCCCCCACCCACTTTGGGACCACAACCCATGGAGATTGATCAGGCTCGAGGGAAGCCAGTGAGGGTGGTGACATGCTTCAACTGCAGAGAGCAGGGACACATAGCATGAAACTGTCCCAAACCTTAAGGTATCCAGAAAGTCAGAGCAATGATGGATGGGTGGACAAAAGAGGAGAAAAAAGAAGTGCTAGACATGTTGAAGAAGGAGGATTTTCAGGAGGGGCAGGAGTGAAAAGGATGTCCTCCTCACCCTGGATATCTGTAAACTACTTCACCCCACTAGCAGTTGAAGAAAGTGCAGAACTGGAACCTAAAATCATCCCAGAACAACCCTTGAAAGTCGAGAAAGAGAAGAAAGAGAAGAGGAAGTGAGAAGAGAAGGTGGTAGGGGTAGAAGAGGTGGAGAAACCCATAGAGGGAACAGCAGAGTGGGTGTTGTAGAGGATACACCAAGACAACAAGTCAGGGCAGGAAGTGTTGAGACAGTGAACACACAGCGGAAGGAAAGGAGAGGTGACATCAGAAGTAGTGGAAGCCATACAAGGGATGAGAGGAGAGGAAGGCATAGAAGCAGTCAAGGAACTCAGGGGAAGGAAACAGTGGATCAGACGAATCAACCAGTCTTCAGTGATGATACTTACCACTGTTGAAACACTGACAGACAAAAGGGGATTCACAATTGAAGTGCTTCTAGACTGTGGGGCAACAGGGTGCTATATCGATGAAGGCTTTGCAAAAGCAAAGTGTTTGCCAATGGAAAGACTCCCAAGACCACTACCTGTCTACAATGTGGATGGAACCCACAATGAAGGAGGACCGATAACCCATACAGTGACCCTCAGAGTCAGGATAAAGAACCACTCAGAGGTCTTCCCTTTTGCAGTCACCAATACCGGAAAGACAGACATCATTGTTGGCTTCAACTGGCTCCAGAAGCATAACCCAAGTGTCAACTGGAAGACAGGAGAGATGACATTTGACCGATGTCCCTTGGAATGTGGAATGTCAAGAGCAGGTGTAGAGGAGGATGATGCAGAAGAAGAGGAGGAAGAATTATAGGAGGGAGACCATATATTCATGACCCAGATATATGCAGAGGAAGAGGAAGGACATATAGCCAGGACACACTCGCAGAAGCTGGCAGAAGAGGCACAAAAGGAGAAGGAGAAGAGGATGGTGGAAGAAATAGTGCCAGCACACTATCTGGAAGAGTTTAGAGAGGTCTTCACAAAGGAGGGGTTTGACAATAACCTTCCAGAACAATGACGGTGGGACCATGCAATTGAGCTAAAGCCAGGGGCTAAACCATTCTCAAGCAAGGTGTACCTACTCAGTCTGGAGGAACAGAAGCAGCTGGATGAGTTTTTGGAAGAAAACCTGAAGTCAGGGAAGATCCGACCATCCAAGTCTCCTATTGCATCACCATTCTTCTTTATCAAAAAGAAAGATGGCAGCTTGAGGCCAGTGCAGGACTACCGACGGCTGAATGCAATGACAATCAAGAACCACTATCCACTGCCACTGATTTCTGAAGTAATTCACAAACTACACCATGCATGCATCTTTACTAAGCTGGACATTAGATGGGGATATAATAATGTCCGAGTCAAAGAAGGAGATGAACACAAAGCGGCCTTCATCACCAACCGAGGCCTCTTTGAACCACTGGTTATGTTCTTTGGATTGACTAACTCCCCTGCAACATTCCAGATGATGATGAATGACATCTTCCATGAATTGATCAATGAAGGATGCGTCAGCACCTATATAGATGACATCATGATCTACTCGACAGGCTTAGAAGAACACAGAAGGACTGTCAAGCGTGTCTTGGCCCTGCTACAAGAACACAATCTATATCTCAAACCAGAGAAATGCAAGTTTGAAAAGGAGAAGGTGGAATATCTGGGATTGGTGGTGAGCAAAGGGAAGGTATGTTGGGTGCAAACTTGCATCTCACCCCTGAGAGACCAATCTCAATATATTGTATTTATATATCGATTTTGGTATCACTCTGTGTGCTTTTAAATTCTGAATTTTCCTCACATTTATTTGTATTTCTACCCTCAATATTGAGGGAGTTATTCACTCTTTACTATGTACGATACTTACGGGCGCTTACCCACGCACGACGCGACGCGCGTGGCCAGCTCCCTGGATTTGGAACCGGCAGCCTGGCTCAAACCTTCGATAGGGTCAAGGGCCGGTTGCAGGGTATATGCGGGTGAAACACGACCCGCGCAAGCCTCCCTCCTCAGTTATTGACTACACTGAGGAGGTGAGTTGTATAATATACTGTACAAGCCTTTAAGGCTAATTTTCCCTTTATTCTTTTTGTAAGATAAAATACATAGGTATATTTTCCGAATATACACTCAGTTATTGACTACACTGAGGAGATAAAATACATAGATTGCCTACAAATTCTTCGAACCTACTGTAATTTGCTCATAATCTCATCAAGGTAGAGATGGACCCAGTGAAGGTAGAAGGTGTGAGCAGATGGCCAGTTCCCAGGACAAAGAATGAATTGCAGCAATTCTTGGAGTTTGTCAATTTCTATCGTCACTTCATCCAAGGCTTTGCAAGCATTGCCAAACCACTACATGAACTAATGGGAAACAAGCCATGGAACTGGGGAGCAGAACAGTTGATAAGCTTCCAACTCTTCAAGGCAGCAGTAACAGCAGCACCAATCCTAGCCTTCCCAACAGATGAGGACCTATTTCGAGTGGAAGCAGACAGTTCAGACTTCGCCAGTGGTGCAATCCTATCACAAATGCAACAAGGAACCTGGAAACTGGTGGCCTACATGTCCAAGGCACTCAATGATGTAGAGAGGAATTATGATATACATGACAAGGAGATGCTAGCCATCATGGGAGCATTGGCAGAGTGGAGGCACTATCTGCAGGGAATGATACAACCATTTGAAATATGGATGGATTACAAGAACCTAGAATACTTCATGACGGCAAAAAAGCTAAACCGCCACCAGGCCAGATGGTCACTCGAATTGGCAGACTATGATTTTATCCTGAAGCATCAACCAGGTCAACTCAACAAGAAAGCTGACCTCCTCTCAAAACAGGAAGACCATAAACTGGGAGTGGAAGGAGACAACACAGGAGTCACAGTGTTGAAGCAAGAGTTCTTCCGAGCAATAAGGGGAGAGCTCAGAGGAGAGGAGGAAGACCTGATGAAAAGGATCAGAAAGGCAAAGAATATAGAGAGCAAAGTCAAAGAGAGGGTAGAGAGTGGAGAGAAGGATTGGAAGGAAGAAGAGGGGATGGGGATTATAACATGGGAAGGAAGGATATACATACCAAAGAACAGGAAGCTTCAAGAGGAAATCATTCATCTACACCATGACATGCCCACTGCAGGTCACCCTGGGAGGTTCAAGACAACAGAACTCATCCTCAGGAACTACTGGTGGCCAAGGATACATGGAGATGTGAGAACGTATGTGGATGGGTGCAGTAGGTGTCAATAAACAAAGATATTCCCAGAAAAACCAAGGGGGACTCTAGCTCCAAATGCAATTCCAACAAGGATTTGGCAGTACATATCCATAGATCTCATTATCCAATTACCACAAAGCCTGGGATATGATGCAATTATGGTAGTGGTGGATAGACTGTCCAAATGAATTAGATTGGCACCGACAAATGGAGAGGTTACATCAGAAGGGATTGCAAGGATCTTCAGAGACATGGTGTGGAGAGATTTTGGACTCCCAGAGGTGGTGATCAGTGACAGGGGCTCTCAATTCATCTCGAAGTTCACAAAAGACCTACAGTGACTCACAAAACTGAGTCAATGTTTGGTGCTTTTGGACTATTCATTGAATAGCTTTGAATGTAAAACATATATGAAAAAGGTGTTGGTGCATCAAAGAAAGAATCTGATCAGGGCTATGCAACCATTAAAAAATTATGTAATTCCGGTCAGGGGTGATGAAGATATGGGCAATTCAAATCAAGGGCCCATTGACTCAGTTTTGTGAGAGGGTATCAGAGAAATAGTAAGTTGCAATTCTAGTACTTGGTATTGCTCTCCTTGGCCTTAATTACTGCCTCAAGTCTTCTAGGAATACTCTCTATCAAATTCTGACACACCTCTGGTGGTATGTTATTCCATACCTCCTCTACTCTTTCCCAAATTTGCCAAACTCCCTTGGGTGGCGTTGGATACTCCTTAAGCCTGTTTTTTGCAGGGAACCCTTTGCCCACTGACTACTGTATATAAGCACCATTGCTATGGCACTCCGCGGCATACCGGGCATCACTGTCAGGCACCGGACATACTGACAGGCTTCGGGAAAGCCGAAGGGGTCGGACGGGTAAAGGCCAAGTCCTGCAGGCTAGAAGTAGTGGCATGGCTTCAACGTGCTCGTGCGTTGCGCCCTACTTCCCATGCGTGCCACTAATTTGGGATAGAGGGATACCTGGGAGAGTGCCGACTGTGTCGGCCCAGGTAAAGGACTTGGGACAGGGGAAGGGAGGACAAGAGGGTGTAAACCTAGTTGATTTCCAGAACGAAGAACCATCTACATACATTGGCTACTTATATAGGCTAATAAGTGAGATGTGGAACAGAGTGGCACAAGGAATGGAGAACAATAAGGTATGAAGAATCATGTGGAAGTATTGTCCACAATGATCAAGAATAGAACAAAGGAATGTGGACGACAATAGAACAATGAGGTATGGCCGAGAACAAAAGAGTGAGTAAGAATAGAACAATAGAGAATGGCCGAATATAAAACAATGGGGCCACTGCTGACTGACAATGAATAGTAAGTGTCCCAAGGGTAAACAGGCAAGGGGAAAGACAGGGAATGGAAGAATAATAGACAATAGGAGGGTGGGGTTGGGACAATGAACCAAATGATGAACCAAATGTACCGAGCCGAGGCCACACACTGGTGAGGGATGATATGGGTAAGGGTCGGTCGGTCGGTACTGCCGAGTGAACCGGAGCTTGGTATCAGGGGCTTGACAATCACCCTCTGTACCAACCAGGAAGTTCTGCCAGGGCCTCGACACCGGGAGCGAACGACGAAAGGAGGGCCAGTGGTTACAGTTGACACTTCTGAAGGGTACCCACCAATAGTGATGATTGTTTGGTGTGTGGTACGTTCGGTACTGCTGCGAGTGGGCCGAATGGATCTCGGTCGGTGGGTGTGGAATATAGGTGAGGCGGTACCGGTTGGGATTCATGATTGGGGGTTCCCCTGACAGATACCCCAGAGAAGAGAATTCATGGGTGCCAGAGAAGAACATGAGGAATGCAAGATGGAAAACACAAGAATTCCACAGGCAATTCCCAGCTGCACCCAGGCACATAGGCCACATCTTCCACAGACTACCCTTTCGCTCATACCAAACCCTGGTGGTGACACAAGGTGTGAGCGGCATATAAAAGGCAATTGAATGCGTGGTGGTGATCAGCGCGGCAAGTTGGCGTAACAAGTGCACAATAGCAAGTGTGATAGGCACACAGTGCTCTGTGGTGGTGGATGCAGTGAGTCAATGCAATGAGTGCACGGTGGCGAATTAGCGCAACAAGTGTGTGATGGCAAGTGCGACACGTGCGTGACATGCTCGGCAGTGGTGGTGGATGCGGCGAGTCAATGCTACGAGTGTGCAATGGCAACAGGCACAAACGCAGGTGGTGCAACAGGTGCACAGGCACGAGAGCGGCGGATGCAGGTGTGTATAGGGGTGTGGGGGCAGGTACAGGCATTTAGATAGTGCGAGGGTGGCAGGTGCAGGTGTGGGTGCAGGTGCAAGGGCGGTGCACCAGTACGCGATGGCAGGTGCGACAGGTGCACAGGTGTGAGAGTGGCAGATGCAGGTGCATGTGGGGGTGCAGGGGCAGGTGCAGGTGTTAGGATGGTGCGAGGGTGGCAGGTGCAGGTGCAGGTGCAGGTGCGAGGGCGGTGCACTAATACGCAATGGCAAGTGTGATGGTGAACGCGACAGGTGCACAGGCACAAACCCATGCAGGTGCAACAAAAAGGATCGAGTCACTGCGCATACTGGTGTGACGATGAAAAAACCTGTAAAATAAAAAAGAAAAATGAGTCGCCATGCACACCGGTGTGATGGAGAAACGACCTGTAATCGTTGCACACGCCGGCATAACGAGAAAGGGATCCATGGCTAGCAGAGAGCTCCAGAGGGTCTTGGTCCAGGGAGGTTGAACGCATGCCGGTACAACAGGAAGACTAACTAACAAGTCTGCGACCCCTGCCTTACCTTCTTCTCGCAAAAAGGATGCCCCACCAATCGTGCACACTGGCACGATGGCTAGGACGAGTGCAGGGGTCGTTTACCTTCTTCTCACCACCTCTGTCGGACAAGACCACGAGTGGGAGGGATAATGAACGAGCGACATAGGCGCTTATACCAAACAAGCACTAGCCCCTCCAACCCGGTACTTTGGAACACTCAATAGACAAGCAATGATCAATGCATGCATCATCAATAAGGACATTGACCTTAAAGGGGGGGTAATGTCATGATTTCTCCACTCCTTTCTCTATTACTTGTTATTGGACTCTGCTACTCTACCAGACCATATGTATAGTTCTTAGGTAATTAGTTTAAGCTCAGTCTTGAGTTGGTCAATACACCGACAAGTATCATTGCTCATTTCCCTCTTCTGCTCTCCAGTATTGAAGCTCTTATTGTTGCTGACACATGGGCCATAACACCTCCACTCGTACTCAGTAGAACAACACTGCCCTTGCATATGTGGCATACAAAGGGTTAGCCAAGTACATCAAGGATAGCCTCCTTCACTTTCCTTGATTCAAATCCCTCACCAAACTTAGACAGTTTTCACTCAAGATCGACAGCAGGTACTGGGAACACAAGGAGTATGATAACTTTGGAAATCCTTCAAAGCTGAAAGTGTCTACTTCCAACTGCTCCAACTCTAACAACAACAATCAGTCTTCCTCTATTTCTAACAACTCGAACAACAAGAGAAGTAAGAAGGGGGGGAAGAAGAATGGCAACAATAAGTCTTCCAATAATAATAACAACGCTAATGACATTTCATCTAAGCTTGGAAAAGATGGGAAGCTGTTGCCTGAAGAACATCAAAGGCAAATCGACACGGGACTCTGTCTCTTGTATGCTTCAAAAGGTCACATGGTCAAGGACTGCCCCAAATCCAATTCCCAACCCTCATTGACTTCTTCTTCTAACAATAATAACAACAAAAATTGATGAAGGCATGCATGACAAAGGCGAGCATGACCAACACCAAAGTTGAAGACACTGCAGCAACGGAGTTGAAAAAATAAGCAGCAACCTCGGAAATGCATGAGCTGAGGATTGTATTAGCCTCACTCACATGCTCTTCTTAAATGCCCTTTCTCCTGTTTCTCGCATATCTTCTACTTCTGAGACTTCAAAAACTTCCTTAATAGTTAATTTGACTTTTAGTATTCCCGAGTTTCCTTTAGTTATGCTCTTAGATTGTGGTTCTTCAGACTGTTTTATTGAATCACAAGTTGTGCAAAAATATTCTTTGCCTACTAACTCTGTTCTTCCTATTCCATTGAAACTATTTGACAGTTCTACTAACTCTGTTATTACTCAGACCACTACGATCCCTATCTGATTTCCGACCAGTGAACTTCAGAATGTTACCTTCTATGTAACATTGTTGGATGGCAGTTGCTCTGCAGTACTCGGCTTCAACTGGCTCACCTGCTACAATCCATTTTATGGTGTGTGGTTTGGTCACTTGTGCATGAAATTAGGCTGATCATTTGGTCAGCACTGCTGAGTTACCCAATACTTGGTATACATACTTGACAATATCACAGAAACAAAAGGGATCTTGATTCTTCCCTTACATTCACAAAATCCAGCTGTATTACTTCTTCACATAGTAAACTATCTCACATAGTACTAATGTTTTGTAGTTAGAGTGCACCATAAGCACTGGCACTTCAAGCACTATAATTGATACTCTCTCTGTCTCTCTCTCTCTCTCTTGGGGTCAACTTAAACTGCTTAATCTAAATTAAAAGTGTTGTAACAATCATGG
>QLPI01003289.1:0-33845 GCA_003314275.1 Chroogomphus rutilus | reverse complement strand
ACGCTCTCGGCACTCTCCTGGGTATCTTTTCTGTCCCAAATCAGTGGCACGCACGGAAAGTAGGGCACAATGCACGAGTATGTTGAAGCCAAGCCACTCCAACCAGCCTGCAGGACTTGGCCGCCTCCCACCAGCATCGTGAAGTCAGCATTATTACTATAGCACTCAGCCCACGCAGCGTCGGCATTCCCGGTGCCTGACAGTCCCTTCTCATGTTGACTCTCTCTTGCATCCTTCTCACATCTCTTGTGCTCAATAGGTACTTCTCTCCTATATTTATTTATACATCACATCCTTCTCACATCTCTCATGCTCAATAGCCATAAAGGCTTTGAGCTTCTTCTCACACCCTCCCTAACCACTTCCCTAAATGGCTGCTTTATTCCTTTGTATATGTATGCTTGCATCAGCATTACAACCCACTTCTTGCTTACCCAGTGGGCATGATCAAGTAAGGATTATGTTTCAAGGTTCAGATGAATCTGTCAAGAATTGACTGAGAAATAACGATCTGACAATCGGTTGAAAATGAAAATGGAAATGTGGCGTTGGGAAGGTCACATGCAAACGAAAATAATATCCAACGATTCCGGTTTAGCCTTCCAGATGTCCTATCACTTCGTTTCTGATTCCAGTTGATCCGGATTGTTCTGGAGGGTTCACCTAAATCCGAATTTTGTCCGGAACTTTCTCAGAGCTTTCCCCAGGTGAGCTTCCGACGTTCCTCAAGACGCTTCAGTGTCCAGAGGCATTGGGATCGTTAGAGCAGTACACGAACTTCCGGGTCATCAGTAATGCCTGCTGCGTTTCCGACCCTTAATATCCCTGGTTGAGGTTTAGCTCCATATTTCCTGTAGAACACGTTCTAAACGGAAAGGGCGGGAATACCCTGGGGATCATGCAGGCGATTAAAAAAATATTTTAGAGTTTGTATGTGATATCCACGAAGGGTATTATGCAGAGACTCATCAAAATTCCACACTTGGTGGATTCAAGTATACAGGAAATCCAACATATTCTGCAGCCTTCATTTTTCTAAGTGCAAGTGCGGTGCAGGGTCTCATATTTTCTGCCGGACATTTGCTCTATGCAGTGCCTGCAGTGAGTACAACATACTACACAGTATATTGTATACTATAGTACAGTAGTAAGGCTCAGCGCTCGTTGCTCAGCGACGCTTCAAGAGACCCGCATACGCTTCTTTCATCCTAGACGTACTCTTCTCAACGAGCTCCCAAGCCCTTGGAGTTGCCGCAGTCTTGGTAATGCAAGATGTGGAATTAGCTCCAAAACCAATTAAAAATGGAGAGCCACTAACCTGGTGGACGAATGGGTGAGGAACCCCTTTGGCCAAAACACATTCAACCCATCCATCGCCCTCTTCTTTCAGCCTCGTCCCATAAGCAAGCCCTTCGTCCTTAAGAACGTCAATCTCGGCAGGGTAGACAAGGGTTGGAGGAAGTCCTTTGAAGTTTTCCGCAAGAAGTGGAGATATTGTTGGGTTTCGCAGCACGTCCGAAGTGATCGGAAGGGGGAGAAAGTGTTTATAGAACCAGGACATGCGCGCATGCGATAAAAATGGGCAATCGTGACATTCAATCCAAGACTTATGAGGCGTATCTTCAGACACTGAATAAATAATGTCATGCTCTTGCGAGATAGCGTCGGGCACCCACCTTCATTCACCTGTAAATCAGTTCTTAAAGCCGTGGCATCAACCACAGGAATGACCATAAGGGCAAAAACAATCCCTTTGAGTCCCCTATCCCTGGCACGCTGCGAGAGAACAGCAGTAAGATGACCACCGGCTGACCATCCTCCAAGGCTGATCCTGGACGTATCGACCCCCAACGCCTCTCCGTGCTGGGAGACATACACCACAGCAGTCCATGAGTCTTCGACGGGTATAGGGAACCGGTATTCTGGAGCTAGTCTGTAACCAACATCGACTACGACACATCCTGTAGCTGCAATGGCCCGGCGGATCCAGGACTCATCGTCGCCAATTGCGCCAAGTACCCAGCCTACCTCACCCCTTGGGCAAACATTGTATTATTGTTGTGAGATGACGCACCTCCGCCATGGAAATTGATATGCACAGGGGGCAATCGACTTCCCTGAGCACTAATTGTGGCCTGCTTCGCTGTGGGCCTGTATATCCTCAGCGTGATATCGCCGCCATCAACTGGGATTTTGATCTCCTCGATCTTCCCGATTTCAGGGCCTTGTTCCACCCTGCACGACTTCAGTCAGCCAACGAAGTTGCTTGTTGTCGTACACACTGAAAAAAAGGAATCACCCAAATGATAGGATTACAGGATTGTTGCGGACGGTCTCTATGTCAAACTCGTGTGCAAGTTTCTTCCCCCGGATGTGCTCGTTATAAAGAGCTACATAATCTGGAGAGAGCTGCGCTTCAAACTGTGGAAGGAGAGAGTTGTGGAGTGGGTCAATGGATGGGGTAGACATGGCCGCATAAACATTGAAACCGCAAACAGAATATGCAATATCATCGAAATAGCGGATTGGATTGGAAAGTCGGTCCGAATTGAAACTGGACCTGGCTGATTCAGCCAGCCGATTAGCTAAAATGAGCACTGGGATTCCGATTCCTTGGTTTCACTCATTGTCCAATACAAGCGTGGACAGAATTCACACATGACATGTGGAAGCAGTGCCAAGCGGCTCATATCACGGAGATCTCGCTGTCGATATGGGTATTGAAAGCGTGTCATTACTATACAGCCAACGCTTTAGGTGGAAGAGCTTCCAAGGCATCGGAATAAAACCTGATCGTGAGAGGAACGTCGCAAAAGAAAATGTTGCATCCGAGACCTTATTTATTATCACTATAACAACAGATAATTAGGTCGTAACTGTCACGAACTCATGAATAAGACAACCTTTGAAGACGGGTAGAAATCCGTGTCGTTGATGCTTAAAGTGTAACTGCAGACAACTGTTTACCTCAAGGGAAGTAGCCTCTGAAGTGTTTGCTTTGTGGCTTCCTTATCTTCCTTTACTATGGCAGCGAAAGGTTTAAAATTTGGGTTGCAAGCATCAGCTACAGAAATAAAGTCAAAAGAGTTGATAGAACGAGGTGCGGGGAGATCTTGCCCACCCATTAGCTGGAAAGCAATGCTTTCCGACGTCGTTATTTGCGCTCCAGCTTGGCGCATACGCTCTAATGCCCAAGGAACCTCCTCCTTGTTACAGCTTGAAACACCGTCTGCAATAATGTGAACCTCGTACTGAAGACGGAGGAGGTCCAACGCCGTCTGAAGCACGCAAACATGAGACTGTAACCAGGAATTCTGTCAAGAACAAATCATGTCGGGTTGACAGGAAATGTGCATACTTCAATGCCAAACAAGACAATAGACCTCACGGAGGGTTGTCGCGAGGAGAGAAGGGTTATGACATCCGGCGTGATCATTGAAAACAAGGATTTGGAATATGTACCAAGATGAAGAGAACCGAGTGTCGACAAAGCTAACTCAGGAACCGTGGGTCCCAGACCTGTAAGGGGGTGTGAGAATATTATGGACAAGAATTAGGTCAGACTAGCCTTTCGGATTTTGTTCCGTCACCACTACAGGAATCTCAAGAACCTGATTGATGTCAGATTCGCAAATGATGATTATACTTGATTTTGCTTACTTTTGCAACTTTAAGCATCTTGTTTGCGGTACCAAGGACATTGTCGAAAGCGTGTATTGCGGGCTCTGAGCATTGGATGGTTGGTGAAATTCGGCTCGAGATGAGCGCAAGAGAACAAACTTAGACGTGTTTGCAAATCGCAAGCAAAGAACACAGTGTCCTTAGGAGTGATCTTGGCGACACATCTAATGATTGTTGTTGCCATTACTATGAATAATATTGTTTCAGGAGGCGGATCCCCAAAAGGTGGGGCTCATTGATGCTGCTATATAAAGCCAAACAGCTGTAAATCGAATTCAAACGTCCACTCCTTCGTCCGCCGTCATTACAAGTTTGTTTCTTTTTTCTTTCCTGCTGCTTTCTGCGGCGTCCACGTCTTCACGAATCTCGGTCAATTTGTACGACACACATGGACGATAGACAACAGGCGATCGCTGCAGCCAAACAACGGGTGAGTCTTCAATCTGTACTGACTACACCTCGCTCCTTATATCGTGTATCGTAGATGGCAAACTTTCGCCTTAGACAGACATCGTCATCGTCGACCGCCACTACTAGCATCGTGTCTAGTGTTTCTTTGGCCAAACCATACCATGCTCGTTCTCACTCTCGTAATACCTCCGTAACCGACATTACTTTTCCTGCCTTGTCCACAGCCAACTCTCTTTCCTCTAACGAGTCCCAAGAACCCATCACCCCAGTACCAAGCAGCCCTTCTTCACGTTCTCGCCCCAACTCACATCACAGACGTCGCTCGTCCGTTTCTACTCGACGTGAATCTGCAGAGATGATGGGAGTGGCCCCTCCCCCTCTGGAGACTGGCCCTGACGCTGTTAGTGATCAGTCCGAGCTGCGGCGTCTTGCTCTATGGACGCTTGAAGGCAAAGGTCGCTCCGACAACGTCTTCATTGGAAGCTTCAATAAAGTCGAAATTCCTGAGTTGAATTCCCTCAACACCGAGGTTAGTCTGGATGGCACGCAAGGTGACCTCATACTTTGCTCCGTCTGTTTGTTCCATCCTGATCCATCATGTAGCACCGAAATTGCCCACTCTGTCTACGTTTAGTATTGGTGGCGCTCTTGCTGGAAAACGTGACTCTTTCGGCAAGCTTCTCATCTCATCCTCCAATTCCCTCAAGGATCAGCTTCATACGCTTATGGAGGAGGAGGAAGAGGATGAAGAAGAAGATTCGAAGGAGAATGGGCAAGGTCAGGATCAAGGCGAAGAAGGAATACGCACACCTCCCAGCACCGATGACCTCTGTGAGGAGTCACCGTATACCCTTTCAGCTGGATTCCCAGCAAGTCGCCCCCGCCCTGCTAATCTTACGCTCCGACCACTCTCGCTAACCCCTGAGATCTTACCCTTGAGCGGCACTGAAGGACTACCTACTCCTTCTCCAACGCCTTCTCCCCGTATGAGTGGGCTCAAGGCACTGGTGCTTGCGCCTTCTCCCTCGCCATCTCCGGTGCCCTCGAACTCCTCTGCTTCGTCGGTTTCATCGTTCGGACAGAGTTTCTCTGTGAGCAAGTCTTCTCCGACTAAGGACATCCTACAACGCCGCCAGTCTATCAACACTTTTCCCAACACTACCCCCTCGGTTGTCAAGCGCAAGAGTAGCATTTCATACAAGCGGACTGATTCTGGCAACCATCCTCCCGGGAGTCTGCCAAGCCCTGCGCCAACACCTACTAGTCCGTCACCACCCTTGCATGCCGCGTTGCCCTCGATCTCGAGCTCTTCGACAGTCGTGGTCCCCGATCTGGACCGCCCGCTGTCTCCCACGGAGCAGGCATTTCTTTTTCGATCCCATACGTCTCTTTTATGCCGCATTTCCGACTTAGAGCAAGCAATTGCTGGTGGACGGGTAAAGATCTCACCTGGTACAAGCACAGGGCTTCCAATGGGCACGTCGCATAGGCTAGTCGATGAGTGTGACCCATCCAAGTTTCATGGACAATCCACCTCAAAGACGAACATGACGATTGAACCAGAGTCGCTCCCTACACCACCATCGGACGAAATGCTTCAGCTTGTGTCGGATTTGAAGTCTGAGCGTGATGGGCTCATGCATGATGCAGATGGCTGGAGGATGCGTGTTTCAGATCTTGAGAAGCAGATTTCCACGCTCACAAGACGTGTGGAGGCAGAGAGACGGGAGTCCTGGGTGGTACGGGAGAGATTGGGTGTGGCAGAACTTGAAAAGAAAAGAATCAAGGAAGATGTGGAGAAGGGTCGTTTGGAGTGCGAGAGGCTTCAGAAGGCACTGCGCTCAGAGAAAGAGATGACAGCCAAAGTTCAGGAAGAACGGGATGTTCTTAGACATCTGTTGAAGGCTGAACAAAAGAAGCGGGAGGTCGCAGAGCAGCAAATTGAGGATCTTTGCTTGGAATTGGAGCAGCTCCGTGCACGAGCTGAGCAAGCAGATACCGATCTTCAAGCACTGCTTGTTACACCCAAAGTCGAAGTGACGATGCAGATGCCCGCTTCCAGGCGATTCAGTAGCGTTGATTCGCAGTTCTCAACTAGCAGCATCACTGACGTAGAGGAATATGTTCCCGTCGGCATCAGGAGTGTCAAGTTGAATGCGGTCCGGGAAGAAATAGAGGACCGTGATATACCGCGCGATGTTACGAATGAAAACGGGATCGATAGTGACAATGACGAGCTGGCACATTACGAGGATGATGAAGACTTGGATGATGACATGATGTTCGGCGATGATCAAACTTCTTCCTCATTTGGATCAATCGTGCGCTCTAACTCTCACTTACTCCGTCTGGATCTCGCCGGTGTTGCCCCTGCTCCTGCCCCTGTACAAACTGTCATGCCCTCACATACTAACAGTGGTTCCATGGAGAGAGGGTGGTCATTCCCCCACCAAAGTTGTGGCAACTCCTTATCTGTTCTCAAGGATCCACCCAAGGTCGACCGCTTTTTTGAATGCCTTGATGCCCTCGATGTGGTTGAGAACGATGAGGCGGGTGTCTTACCGACGTATGACAGCGCCACTGCGAAGCAATTTTGGCGTGGCGCCGTCCATAGTTCCGAAGACGATGACGATATGCCACTGTTTATATTGCCGGCCCAGCCGAAAGAGAAAAACTGGAAAGAAATTGAAGCAGACAAGTTGTCAGTTCTGACCGAAGAGGAAGAGGGAGAAAATTTGTCCAACTCTCTCTTGCCTCAGGAGAAGCAGTCTTCCCAGAAGACCGAGAGTGACCCTGTGACTCCCCGTGCAGGATTTTCAAATATATCGCAAGTGCCTACAACAATGCACGCAAAGGCGAGGAAAACATCAATGGACCTCGGCATTCCAGGCTTTAAGACTTATCGCGGATCTGTGCCTGTCCTAAAGGCACCTCCGCCACCTAAGCGGATTAGCTCACCTCTCAAAGTCTTGCCAACCACACCGACGGCAGGAAGCACCGCTGTAGTATCTCTCAAACCTGTCTCGCCGACTATGATACCTCAGCCCTCGTATAGTTCTCAGACTGGCTCTACTACCCCACACAAGCCGCGCCCGTCTACTGCTGGTTCTACTTTTATTTCTAGATGGTCCACATCTCCCAAATCACCAGCGACTAGCACGAGTACCAAAAGCGAGAGTGTTGTTGTACCTGCTATGAAGCTTACTCCCCCTCCTTCTTCCAATGGGCCGACGATATCTGTATCGCCTGTGTTTATGCCGCAGCCCAAAACAACCAGCAAGTCGGTGACAAGGTCGAGCATTCTCCCTCCTCAACCGCCTATACTCATTGCGAAACCACAGACCGCTACGCCAGTCGGCTCGGCTCCCAAACAAGGCTTGACGTCCAAGCTTTCGCAGCAGATGCAAAGTCTAACCAGTTTGTGGTCGCCGTGGAGTCCCAGCTCCAACATGACTGGGAAACCAGTAGGGTTCCAAGCTGACATTTTTTATGAGAAACCCAAAGTGACAAGATATGTTACTAAGGCTCAGCAGCTCGAAAGGTTGCGGCGGGATCTTCGAGAACAGGCTACGTTAGCGGCGTGTGGATATTGCGCAAACTGCAGGGACGGGTTGATCATAATTTGAGGTGCGCAGAAGTTCAGGCTGCATGTGCAGGTGTACCGTTAACCTTCTTGTGCCTTGCACCGTCAGCTATCTCTCCCGAATTACCAGCAGCACGAACACTTTTCCCCATCCGACATGTCATTATACACTCATATCACTTACCGTTCATATTGTCTATGTCTTTTTATCCCTTTTCTTCCGTCTTCGCTCGCTTATGTTCTCTACGACGCTCCTTGCATTGCTCCCTATTTCTTGAGACCCCGTGTCCATATAGATACACGCCAGGCTGCGGTTGTATCTGATGACACACCATTGGATCCCATGTCTATGTCTTGAAACGTATGCACCAATCAGGTTTGGCCATGTTGCTGGAAATGCAAAGTGTGATGAGAAGAGGGCTGCATACTCACATCAAGAAGGCGTGGCCTGTCACTTGCCGCTATCGCGACACGTCAGGACCGACTTACTCAAAATGTACCAATCGCCGCCGGATCAGTGTGCCGAATATTGATTACATAACCATTAGTCAGGTTATTTACGTAATAATTACGCAATGGGTGCCACTAAGAATTCAATTTTTGGGTACGTTTTGAACACGCAGTTTGTATAAGGAAGGTTTCACCAATTTTGCCCACAAAGTTTGCGCTGTCGGAGTTTGCAAGCCACGTGGTTTCCAATCAGCCACTGTTCAGCCACTGTAGCCACAACTATCATGGTCCGTTCCTCTCAGGTAGAAATATCTTTTCCACGCCCCCTGCACCTCTGCTTATCTTTTGCGTTCGTCAGAAGGGAACATCGTCCTCAGCCACTATGAACCAGGCAAGGCAGCGTCGCGCCGACACTGGTGTCTGGCCTTGTAGTCTCGACGGGTGCACCAAGGTCTTTGCTCGAGAAGCCGACCTCAAAAGACACCAGAGGACGACGAAGAGCCATTTGGTGCCCGGGTCGTAAGTGTCTCATCACTAATCTAGTTCCCATTCACCCTCTGAGGAGAGTATATTAGGGGTGTGGGGAGCCCATGCCCACTGTGCGAGGCAACCTTCACTCGAGTCAGTCTGCTTTAACAACCTCGGGTCTCCTTGCTTATCGCTTTACACAGACCGATGCGATGCGTCGACACTTGAAGTCCCGGTTCGTCCCCGTCAGCTTGCCCTGTATTATCTGATTTTTTGAGCTTCGCTATGGGCTTCAAAAGCCATAATGGAAAGACTCCAGAAACGCTCAATCTTCCAGATACGCAACCTATGGCTTCTGCCTCGACCTCGACATCAAAGGGAAGACGGAGAGAGTCCCTCGACTCTGAGGATGATTCGGGCTCAGATGGGGAACAGCAGACGACAAATCAACACTCTCAATCGAGCTCCCGAGCTCAATCTTCTGCGCCACAGCATTCTGAAACGCCAGCCCATCCGCCGCCCCCAACAAACAATTTGTCACCCTCGATTCTCTATCAGGCAGCAATGTCGTACGAAATTCGTCATGCTCTTTCATCTCCCACTTCTCCTTCCTCCTTGGGTGCGCATGTTCCGCATAGTCCAACTTCAAGGACTAGTGCCCCGACCCGCAGTGATGTCTATGCTCAGCCTCCTGGGCATGGACAGTACACACAATTCTCTGCTCCTCAAGGTTATAACTATCAAGGCCAGCAACAATCATCATACACCGCAATGTCACACCAGAACCCTCAACCTTTTGCGTCTGGTGGTCACGCGGAACCGATGTACGGCAATGGTATTTACTCATCTTCACGGAACGCCGGGAGCCCGTCCCCGTATGTTCAGCATGCCTGGCCCGCAAGACAAGGACCCAATGAGGGTTCAACTAGCGTAGCCAAGGGAGACGATGAAGACGGATCGAATAACCGCCGAGGTGGAAGACGAGGCCTTCATTCTCCTAGGCCTCCTTTTGGGCAGCAAGAACCGCCACCGTCGGGCCTCGCAGCCCTTGCCATGCATGCCGCACGGATAAGACCCATGTCCCCATTGCCAACTGCAAAGCAGACTAAATCAGAGCTCGAGTCGGCGCTAGGACCAACTCGGAAATATCCACGGTGAGGTCAGTTTAGCTTATAACCATTTTTTTTTGGTTCTGTTTCTTGATGTTTCTTGGTTACCTACGATATCCTATGGAACCTTGGGGAGAACCCTCGTGTTAGAATGATTGCAGGAGGTCGTTATACCTTGTGGCTTGTTGAACCGGTTCATGTACTTTAATTTCACAATTACCAGTTGTGTTTATTCGGGTCACGTGATATGACCACTTTATAAGCTATTGAATATTGTGGGACGGAATCACTCGAATCAAGCTACATGACGACAAACGTTCGACCGATACGTGTGCTTATAGGCAAGCGTGATTTTTGGTTTTCGTTCAGCAGCTCACATGTACCTTTTCTGACTCGGACGTCGTTCCTGCATCCGATATGACACATTCTCCGGTTCAATGATTCATGCGTCCATACAGTTGGTGCTGGTGCCGTGGGCTGCTTCTACGGAAGCCGAATACATCAGCCTGCCCTCGCCCAACCCGTTCTCGTGTCGCTAATCTGTAGATCCAACTATACGGCGATCAAGGCCAAAGGCGTCCATCTTCAAACTCGCAATTTTGGCAACTTTGAATTTCATCCGGAGCACATACTTCCTTCCATCACAGCCGCCGAAAGTCATCAGTGGGATTATGTGGTTGTTACTACTAAGGCACTACCGGACATTTCTGACGACTCGGCAGTCCTCGTCCCTGTTGTAAACCCGAAGACGGCCATTGTCCTGATTCAGAATGGTGTTGGCGTAGAGGAACCGTACAGGATCAGATTTCCCCGGAATCCAGTGCTGTCTGCTGTAACCGTCATATCCGCCGAGCAGGTGAAGCCTGGGGTTGTAGTGCAGAATCGCTGGACGAGGATCAGCATTGGGCCTTACACAGCTGGTGTGGGAAGCGAAGAAAGCACCACCAAGACGCGAGAATTTGTCGAGCTCTTGAGACAAGGTGGGATTAGGGATGCAGAAGTATACGACGAGCATGCACTCCAGCAAGTTCGATGGCACAAGGTTGCGGTGAGCAAAGACAACTGGTGCCATATCACCTACTGACGACGTAAGTTCACAGATTAACGGGAGTATGAATCCTTCTTCAGTGCTGTCAAATGGGTCAGAGAACGCGCGGATGGCGATGAATCCGGAACTGAGAGAACACCTGCGAGGTTGCATGGAAGAAGTGTTTCACGCCGCATCTGTTGTTCTGGGCGAGCCTCTTCCTGGACACCTAGCAACTGCTGATCAGATCTTGAAGAGTACCGAGCGAAACAGAGGGGGGAGACCGAGTATGCTGGTCGACTGGGAGAAGGGATCACATATGGAGCTGGAAGTCATACTCGGAAATCCGATACGAATAGCGAGAAGTAAAGGAGTAAGTATGCCGCGACTCCAAGCCATGTACGCGCTCTTGACTATGGCTCAATTGAGACGCGGTGAGATGGCCAAGGCCAAGTTGTAGATGTGCCTGATTTAGGGCACTCGGCTATGTATTTCGTTGTATAATATTCAAGTAATCTAGATTGCGAAACCCGAGGCCGTCCATGGCCGAAGGTCCAAGCAGTCACTCCGACACCAACTCCGCCCGCCTGACAACCGACCACACGGATCCCCCTTCTTCCTCACATCCTCCCTCTCGTCGACTTAGCATCGACTCCGCCATTATTCCTTTTGTATTTTCTCCTGCCTCCTACTCCTCCCTGCCTTGCTCTCCATTAGCTTGCCATAATTCCCTACCATGCCACAGGTAGCCCAGGTTGGTCGAGCTTCTTCTTCTTCGGTCTTCTCAATTGTTTACCATCATTCAAGCCCAATGCTTCAACTAGCCACATGATGAAGACTACCAAGCGTGGTCGTCCATTCTTAAAGGTGTTTAGCACGCGAGGTCTACCTCCTTCCCACCTATTCATTTCATCTCTATTTCCTTGATAGGACACCCTCGACCTTTTTGCAACTCTGATTGTCTCCCTTGAATTAACAACGCACAAACAATTCTTTCGCACCTTCCCAAACTCCTTCTCAACGTACGTCTGATCCAGAGCCTCGCTTCTCACGCCTGACATCGATTCGTTTGCAGAGATGAGGCTGCAGCGAATCTTGCTTCGTTAAAGTTCTCGCAATCTAACCGAGGACCCGATCCCCGTGAACCCACCCGTATAGTGACGACGACTACGACGACGACTTTTTCCATGACTCGCGAGATGGCCAAGGCCATGGCGCAGCACTTTATGGATGCCCGTTTAATTGAGAACGCAGCTGATCGGACGTCGAACCTTTTCAAAGATCGGGGCGTTTACGTGCTAACACCCAAGGGCCTTCACGTTCTCGAACGTTTTATCACGAAGAATGGCATGAGTGCCGACCACCTTCTAAAGGTCTTCGCTTCACAACCAATCTGCTTGAAACTTCTCCATTTGGAGCGGCGAATCAGTGATGATGAAATCATCATCTCTCAGTCCGTGATCACGGCACTGTTCCGTCGCTTTGTTGGTCGACAACCTAATTATCCTGCTGAAGTATCCGGGCCACAGGATCCTGGTGTTGAATACCACGAACGATCAAAGGGCATCCCATTGATGGACATCCAGGAACGTGCTACTGCATTAATTGGTAAAGGCCAGCTTCAAGTGTTCAAGAACTGCTTCACAGCAGTCTCAGCACTCGAGTGGCTTTGTGACTTCACATCTATTGTTGGCAGAGATGAAGCGGCAGAAATGGCGGCGCATTTTGTACGGTTTGGGTTGATCGCAATCGTTAGCGATAAGCGCAAAGGCACAGATTCCGCTGTTATTTTCACCGTTCGAGGATCAACCGGTGGCAGTGCCGCAGCTGCAGTATGTTGTTTTTCTCTTTCTAGAGCACTGCTCACAGGCTCCATTAGGAGCAAGGCGAGTTCCGTTGCACAGCTAAAGCCATTTATCGTGTCACGGACGAAGGACGTCGCGTAGCACGTTGGGATCAATCCATCAGTTCTCGTATTGCCGGCCGTGATTCTCCAAACGCATCTTCCGCTACTGTTGCTACTGTCCCCACCATATCCGAACGGACTTCCGTGGAGGGAACATCAGAAGAAGGTATCGCTAACGAAGTGGCATACGGACCTGGTAATGGTTCATCACATCCCACAAACATAACTCAAGCCACCGACTCAAAAATTCATCGGCGGATATCAATGGCAGAAAGGCTGAAAACTGATTTTCAAGCTGGACAGACTCCAAAGGGCCCCAAAGAGTCCAACACCGATCGTTTACGTTACATTCTAGACGAACCAGCTCTGCGTTCCTTATTCCGCGAGTTCCTGCGTGGAAACTTCTGTGAGGAGAACTTGTCGTTCTGGTTAGAAGTACAAGACTTCAAGCGAAAGTTCAACATCACGTCATCCGCTATCGCCGCAGGCAGCACCATGGGACGACCTTCTATCGGCAAAAGTACTCCTGGTCAGGCTGCCATGGAGAAACACCATGAAGCACTCATTCAGATGGCATTTGTTATCTATAATACCTACCTGGCGCCATCCTCGCAATGCGAACTGAATATCGATCATGGCCTCCGCAACGAACTTGTGGCATATTTGAACGAAGTAATGACTGACTTGACAGGAAAAGCCTTTCAGGGTCGGGTGGAATTAGAGCAGGCAAACGCGGTCAACGCAACGCAGCTGCAGACCATGATACGTTTATACGAGCGGATTCAAACGCACGTTTTCCGCCTGATGGCCACAGACTCGGTGCCTAAAGTAAGCCTTGTTTGCTACGAGTCATGTCGCAACTTCAGATTCAAATATCTTTTGCCGCAGTTTATCAAGACACCACGGTTCATGGCTTTGCGGAATTGGGTGGAGGAGTATGAGGCTGTTGAGAACGATGGGTCGTCGAGCATTGGCCCTGCACAACCTTCAGTTCCGCCTGGTCTGGATGAGGTTGATGAAATAGGGAGAACTTACATGACGGTCTCACAGGCAGCTAACGAGAAAGCTCATCTGCCACATCCACGACCAGACAAAAGCAATGGCCTTGCATGACAGACCGCGTATTTCCGGATCCAGTCCGCATGCTCTCATTTCCTAAATTTTCCCTCGCCCTTTTCTCTATTTTTCTTATTATCTTACCCTCTTACCCTCTTACCCTTACCCTTACTCTCATCCCTTGCACCAGAAACCCTTCTCTGGCCGGACTGGCACTGGATGCACATTCTATTTCCCCCTTCCATGCGCATCTCTCTTCCTTTCGACATAGCGGGTTTCCTGGCCGTCTGCATAACTTTTTCAATGTACTTTTCAGTATACTCTATACTCTCCATCATATACTGTCAGGACGTCGTCCTGTTAATTAAAGACTCATTCTCGACTCCATTCCTAGTCCAGCATCCTATACCTGTATCATATGTCTCTACTGAAGCATCTATATGCCCTAGCGTGTCCAGCTCAGTAGTTTCTCCTCCGCCACAATGGAAAAAAAAAAAACTTTCATGTAAACTCATTAATTGTCTCGAGACCGATTCTTTGTGACCGAGATTACCACCCAGAACAAAAAAGTTTTTGCCACAGGTGTGTTAATTGTCATTCAATGCCCAAACACTTTGTTCCTCTGAATGTTATATACTATGCCAAAAACACCATGAATAACCAGTATTTATGACTATAGCATATGATATCGTGATTTCTACATGCTATGTATGATCAAGTAATACCAAAGATGCTTGATATGAACAGTACCATATTCATGATATTTTATTTATACTTCAAAGGTTCCAAGCCAACTACTGTGTTTCAAATCTATACTATTAGATACTGGTCATGGCTCATGGCTCTGCTATACATAGAAGTATTGTTATAGCTTATTCTGATCTTGCAAACTTCTGGTATTCCATATCCTAACTAATTGATATACATGTTTTATATTAATTTCTTATCTTTGAAGGATTTCAAATCAAGAGAAATGGAATCCCATATAAGGATTTGAAACAGGAGTCAAAATGAAAGCAAGAGTGAGGAGTTTCTAAAACTCCTCCAAGATTCAATGGAATTACTAAAAGAGGAAAATGTTATGGGTAAGGCATCAAACCAAATATGGAAAATGGTGCAAGCAAGGTTATATCCAGAAAAGGAAGGTGATGCGAGTGAGGTCTAGAACATAAAGGCAGAAAAGTGGGATCTAGAACAAAAGACAGAAAAGGCAGAAAGGCAGAATTGCTAGAAAAGGAAAGGGAGTCACTCAAGCGAGGTGACATGGCAACGGGGACCTTGTTGGCACGATCCTGACAGTTGCCCTTACACAACTTAGAGAGGCAGTTGTTAACCAAGGGTTGTAAATGCTGAAACTCTTGGTTACCAACTGCCTCTCTAAATCTTTCTGTAAATGCAATTTCACCAGCTATCCCAGTCAAGTTTATATTGATTGTAAACATGCAATTATATGCAAGAATTGTATCAGAAAATATAATGTTTGCAATTCAGATTATTGATCATTAAAGCAGATCATTCACAGCCTGATGGTATCACTAGCAACTATGATAGTAACGTGTGACAGTATCTCTTCAGCTACTATGATTGTTTCCAGGATCCTAGGTAACTGTCTTTTTTGTCCGCTCCAGCACAACAACCTCAGCTGTGCTTGGCCAATCTTGCCGAGAGATCACTTAGCCGCAGCATAGTATCCTGAAATCTGCCGGTAATAATAAGTAAACATAAATTATGGATGTTCAAGGTCATGCTTGAAAGAATTTAGAGCACTTGAATCCGAATCGGCAGAAGTTTGAAACTCTGGAAGAGTCGGGAAGGCATATATTTAAATCAATAAACTGGAAAACACAACTTGTGATCCGTAGTAATATTAATTGTGTGAGGATTGTGTGAGGATGTGAATATTATAAAACGCTAAACGTCTCAAACGTACATTGTACACATGCATGTTAAAGTCATGTATATCGTCCCCTAACTACCCTCAAAAGAATCTCCAATACAGTAGCACTAGAACGATAAAGACAATCGCACCTATTGGTGCATATTTTCGGAGCGTTGCCTGTAAGTTGATATTCCGTGCAGCTTTACGGTATTTCTCAGATTCAAATCGAAGCGATGTTGAGAGGTGGGACATTTCTGCAAGTGGAGATATGAGTGATAGTGTGTAGCATGATAATAAGTTTCACAGCGCACTGTCTAGAGAGTCTCCACGCCATAATAACTCTTCCATATTTTTAGTCATGATTCTCGTTACGTCCTGCAAGTCACCGTTTAGCTTATCGATGTTTGATTCTGACGGATTGGCTGCCGCTGTAGCAGTCCGTGTATCTTGGTAGAGTCGTGCAGTTTTTGACATGAATGTATCTGAAGTCCCTGCTCAGACACGTTACGAATGGCGATAGAGTGCTTCAACGCACCAAACCCTACAAAGGCGTATGGCTTGCGCACAGAGTCAACTTTGGATCCATAAGAGTTTGCAAACTCTTTAGAAAGTTCATCCAGGTACGAGAACGCCAGCTTGCGCGGATAGGATTTTTCAGCAATGGTAAGATACACGACGTTGTCAACTATCAGATAACTGCGAATAAGATGGTTCGTCGTGGAGATCATAACGATTGTATTCTCGGAACTTACTGGAGGGTATGAGATCCGCTTTCTATTGAACATCGCGGCTCAGAATTAGGTGTAATACGCCGAAATATGAGTTTAGACTGTTGTTTGTGCTCTTGCAACGCTTGCTCAGTCTGAAAGATTAGTGAGAAACAATATCACATACACTGGGAACTAACCTGTTCATCATCTACACTGGCTGCTAGAGGTAATGCATCGGAAGCCCGTGCAATTGTTGTTGACCGAACCATTGTGCCAAGTCCTTTGGAGCTGACGTGTTTGTCAATCACGTGCATCTCACAGGTCAAACTTACATAAGGATGTCTCCTCGTAAAATGACACGATTCAAATTGTTTTTTAAAATTATACTACATAGTGAGAAACTGCCCATACCTCCATACTTCTTTACCTCGAGTTTAAACAGAACTAGGCGGACTTTTCTATTGAACACTCTCCACACAGGGCTCTGGTGAAATGATCTGGTGAAATGATTCACGCTGGATCCACCCAAATGAGAATAATATGGTCTAACACAACGTACAACAACATAACAGCGCTGCATTGACAAATTTTAACATAGCGTCACAGCGCTGTAAAACAAACGTTAAGTCAAACCAGTGACAATGCAGACTGGTGTTGAGGTCAATCTATGTCTACAAATACATTTCCTCCTCTCTCTTCACCAACCGCTTGTCGCATGAACGCAGTGGAAGAAGTCTTACATGGAGGCAGGCAGGTCCGACCAACCAGCAACGTTGACAACACCATCCGCACCCGGTCCGGTAGTCAAGATAGGTCCAGTGGTGCTCGTGGACATTGAAGATGTCGTGGAGTTCATGGAGGAGCTGGAGGAAGCGCCAGACGTAGAGACAACCAATCCGCTCAAGGCCTCGGGTTTGGCGTCAATGTAGGCGATGGTTGGGCCTGCAACGTTTTGAGCGGTACTGCGGTTGATGACGTTATTAAGTAAAGGCTGGGTGGAGTTTGTAATCCAGATTGCAACAGGACCGTTGACGGTAGCAGGGACGATACAGCCGCTCAACGGGAGAGAAATGGAGTTAACGGCACCTCCTACTATCATTTGGCAGCTGAGGGCCTGTGGATTCTTTAACAAAGCGTATGCTGAGGACTTTTCGGGAGATCACATACGCTAGTGTCCGATGGCATTCCAGACCAGGAGAACGTGAGAAGGGTTCCAGCCATAGGCGTACCGGAGTTAGTGATATTAAGTGGGGTGTTTGCTGATAGAAATGTGCTTAGTCTACTAGTCATTTTCGGAATGGCCGCAATGTGCACTTACATGGTATGCCTGTGTCGCATCCGGAAATGAAACCACCAGCAATGGCAAGAACTTCGCTGGGCGACAGGGCGATATCGAAAGCTTGCGGAACAACTGAGCCAGTGCCAGACAAGATGTTGAGCACCGTCTGATGGCGAGCTTCAACTGTCAGAATAGAGCCCGCGGCTTCCAGAACTTGAGGGTCAGAGATGAGGTGTGCAGCGCCAAGGTACTGTAGACACGATATCATGAGATTCCATTCATGAAGCCAAACAACGAACGTACAGCAGAGACCCCGACATTCTCCACGACACGGGCAGTGGCAAGCACAGTAGAGACATCAGTCAATGCGCTTCCAAAGTTAAATTGACATCCCTCAATTACTTGTCCACCCAAAGCAACGATAGAAGTCTTGAAGAATAACGACAGGTCAGAATGAATTCAAACACGCCACCATGAAATCATACATTTAAACTAGAAATGGTCGGATGAATCAAGTAGGATATATGCCAGCAATCAACTTACGTTTTCAAGTGGGAGGACTCGTCACTCAAGATGGTCCTGTAGAGGGTAAATATCAAGATTCTGTCAGTTGAGGCACAACTCACTGTAATTGCTGGGATGCGACCAAAGGGTTAGAGAAACCGGCTGTTATGAAGTCTGAATCCTGGAACTTCGCCAGAGCCTCTGTGTAGAATGATTGCTCGAGTGACTCCAACACGCTGGCAAAATCTGGGGAGAGACGTCAGCGTATTCCGAAGGCGAAGATGGATAATAAACGGACTCAAGACGGTAAGATCAGGGTTAGAACCATCGCGAGCCTTCCTGAGGGGTACGGCCGTTGAAAACAGGGGGACGACGGCCAACACAGCAAAGAGAAGTGAGGAAATGGAGGGCATTGCAAAGAAGAAAAAAGTGTGTACAAAAGGTAAAAAAGGGCACGCTGTAATGGAGCCTAAGATGAAGGAATGGACGTTGAGGGCTCTCAGAGCCCTGGGGTTGAAAATCGAAAGACGAAGGGTACGAGAGATCAACTAAATTGTGCCAAACCTGTTTTGTATGAAGCGGAATTCGAATTCCCAGGAGATTGCCGGGTTGCCATGACTCATAATGGCCGAACTGTCCAATTGATGTCGGTTTTGAGTATTACAAATATACTCGTAGCAAGCCACTTACCAATCGGAGAGCAGACTTGGATCAAAATTTGTCTGACGACCGCTCATCTCGGCTGACACAAGTGGGTGGCTCAGCACCCAGATTTAGCCAACTTCATGTCGTCTCCATCTTCCTCTCGCATAACTGATAAAGGCCCGGACGGTCCCACAGCTGGTTTCGCTGTCGATTCAAATCTCCCGCAGTGTCCCATCAATGATACTGGCACCATCATGTTGGTTCAGGGCTCCCAGGACTCAGGGGTGGACGATGATGAAAATCAAAGTGTAACATCAACTCTGCCTCAAATTGTTCAGCCACTTTCGGCCCAGGCTCTGGCAGAATTCAATGCTACCCAGGAGCGTGCTGGTGTCGTCTACATATCTCGCATACCACCAGGAATGCGTCCCACAAAGGTGCGCCACCTTATGTCCGCATATGGGGAGGTCGGCCGTATATATCTCCAACAAGAAGGTATGTCAACAGCTATTCTCGTGATATCAGATATGCCGATTTTATTGCCCTGCCAGATCCTAAGCGAGCGTATTTGAGACGAAAACACACATCGACTAAAAAGACACATTACACTGAAGGATGGGTTGAGTTCAAGGACAAGAAGGTTGCCCGGTCAGTTGCCGAAATGCTCAATGCACAGCCGATTGGTGGCAAAAAAGGTACCCGATGGAGAGACGACGTGTGGACTATGAAATATCTTCCCCGCTTCAAATGGAACATGTTGACCGAACAAGTCGGCGAGTCTACATCCTTCTCATGGTTTCCTTAGCTCATGTACTCCTTACAGCCCACGAGGCTGCCGTACACACCGCACGTCTCCGTGTGGAACTTGCGCAGTCACGAGCGGAACAACGAGATTACCTTCGCCAGGTCGAACTTGCACGCGTGTTGGACAAACGTGCGGAGCGAAAACGCAAATCATTCGAAGATGCTGTAGTTCCACCCGCCAAGTTCCAAGCAAAAACCCAAAGTCAACAGGATGGCAAAAAGAACAAGCCAGCCCGGGAAATGGATAAGAAGGGCAATACCACAGATATCTCAAGTGTATTTAAAAATGTGTTCTAGCATCCGAATTCGTCTCCCCTCTCCTCAGGTGACCTTATGCCATACTTACCTTAATGGACTTGTTATGGATACGATAGACGCAGGCTGAAGTCATTAGCAATCACAAAGGGACGATCAAGCCTTGCAAGCAATTATCGAGCTGCCAGGGTACAAATCTTGTACATGATCAGGTCAGACCCGTGAGACTTACACGGCCAAACAGAGAGTGGGGCCCTTTTATTCATCTGCCAGAAATGCCCATAACTGCTACACTTGAAAGTGGTACAATGATCTACAAGGCCATTCAAACCACCACATGTAGGCTTGGATATAGCTGCAATTCTTCCCAAAATTATTTTATGGTTGAATTGTATCATGACATTCTTGACCAGAGTATAGTATATTTTTGTGGGGTTTTCTGGGAATTATAAAGTTTTTGGACAGTTGCTCAAGATAACTACACGAAAACTCTGGGCAGGGAAAAAAATCAGATTGATGCATCATGATGCTGGTGAGACAAGTAATCAAAGAAGAGGCAAGAATACTAACACAAAAAATCCTTCTGCCCCAAATGCCTCCGCTCTTAAAACTTGCCATAGTATATATTAAAACTGGAATAAAGACTATACACTATGAATTTTAAGGCTTATAATACCTTTGTGACTCTCATATATAAACCTCTGGACTTTCTGCTGGGGCTGATAGAGTTTGGTCCAAAGTGAATACATATATGTATAGTGAATACTCAGCTCACAGGCCTTTCAAACTTAACCAAAGTTTTAGCCTGATGGCTCAGCATTTCAAACATCCTTAAGACTCCTAGGCAGCAAGAGGCATACCTATAGGAGAGAGAGGTGAGGTGCAGAACAGAGAGACCAGAGATTGATGGCCAAAGTGATGGACAAGCCAAGGAGCAGGAGGATTTGAGATACCTCTCCCTAAGGCCAAAGGGATAACTGACATCTTTATCATGCACCAGGCCAAAAGCCTAAGATATTGAACCAAACACCTGGGACCGGGCCTATGGACATCCAGGAGAGCATACCTTCAGACCCAATGGAAGGGTAAGATATATTGTTGGAAGCAGTTCATAGGTATAGGGTATATAGAGTGCAGGACTCCCTAGCAAGGGGTTTTAGGTTTTCCTCTTAGGAATCACCCCATTGCTAGGTGAACCCCCCTTCTCTCATGTATATAACTAGATGACTAAACTTAGGAATCCCCCCAATACTAGGCACTATGTGGTAGCTCTCAGGCACCACTGGGGTTTGCCCTTACATTAGGAAAACCTCTATCAAACAAGGACCAGGCATTATATCATAGTGCAACCATAGACATTTTAGGTCTCAGCAATTATGACTCAGAGAGTACCACCTCTCTCACATACTAGACATCTGACTCTCCCTCTTCTATAGTTATGAAAGAGTCAGCAACTAACTCTCCCTACCCAGTGATGCATCCTGAGTTAGATACTGAAGAGCAGCTTCTGAGGCTAGAATAGGAACTGGTAGAGAATCGAGTGGCCAATGCAGCTATTAGTGAAGCCCTTTGGGAGATTATATCTAAACTTAACAACAACCCCACATATAGAGACTCAGAATTCATAGACCCCAAAGATGACCTGATACTAAGCGTATGCACAGACTCTTCATGCCTTACACCTTGAGCTGACTCCCAAGTTCGATCAGCCCCTCCTTCTGATTTCAATGGAGATCAAGGTTCTTAACTCTTATGCCATCTATTTCATGGTCTGCGGCAATCAATTCTCTAGCAATCAAGCCCACATCTACTAGGCCTTATCATACTTCAAGTTGGGATGAGTTGCTCAATTTGCCAATAAGGTCCTGTGAAGGAATGAGCCAGATGCCCCCACTATCCCGACTGGAAGGCCTTTGAGACAGATGTGGTAGAACACTTCTGCCTGAGGAACAAACAACTCTCAGCCCTGATGCAACTCAAAGGTATGGGCTGGTACCAAGGCAAAGACTTGGTAGAGGAGTACATCAACTGTTTCAAAGAGCTGGTAGCTCTAGCAGAGTATCACAACAATAAGGTGATAATGATCAAGTTCTGGAAAGGGATAGAACCCAGGATCCAGTCCAGAGTGGCCTTACTTGGGAATGGGATACCTGGCTTTCATGACCCAGAGAGGTGGTATGAAGCTGCTTGCAAGGTGGCTTGCAATCTAGAAGCAAACAAGGCCTTTATAGAAACCAACAGGAGCCACATTTGAATAACCCTCATCTTTCTGCGACACTCCCTAAGATGACCCCCATCGTCTTTAGATAGGTGGGAATTATAACCCATAACTTTGGCACTCACTGTTTCACACTGACATTTGCTTTGACTCCAAAGGAAGGACCCACCCCTATGGAAGTAGACTGGCTCAAATCAAAGATGGTTTGCCCAGGACCTACTACTAATACAAGGAGATGGGGCGCTATGCTTGAGAATGCCCCCTGGCCTTTGATATCAGGACTATAAGCATAGAAGAGAAGCTGGAGCTGCTACCTGAGCTACTCACATTAGCAGACATATCTGAAACACTGCTTGCTGAGATACTAGTAAAAGCCAAGGTTGAAGGGGAAATGGAAGCAGAGAGTGAGGGAGTAGAGGGTTTTGGAACCTGCAGTAGGTGAATCATATGCCCCTGCTGTATGTATGTAATCGGTTCTCTGTACTAGAGCCTAAGAATGAAACAACCCCCATTCTAACCCCCTAGACCAAACAACTGAAGAAAGACACACTCAAAATGGAACCATTTCTAAAGCTGCCTCTGGCCCAAGCAGTGAGAGAAGCAACTTCTAAAAAGATATGTGATAGCAACTACCCTGACCTCCAAATCCCTGGTTGTCAAGGTTGAGATCCAGATCGCTGACATAGCTGAAGTCAAGTTAGGACCAGCCTTTGTCTACTGGTCAGTTCATAAACTGAGTATACATAGAGCGTCACTGACTCATCACTTGAAAGCTCTAAAGACCAATCCTGGTATATAATATGGATTGGTCCTCCAATGAGGCTGGGTCTATTTGTGAGATCGTAGACATGATTCTTTGAGTGGATGGATACATGGAATGGACCTAGGGAATGGCACGGGTCACCCACAGGTCAAATGTAGGTGATCCATACCCGACTCATGAGAAACCTGAACCCATCAACCCATAGGTTTTTTCCCATAGGTCGACAGGTGTTGGGTGTACACTGCATCTATATGTCTATGGCATGTTTGTGTTGTATGTCGTATTCACACTGACATGAACATGCTGTACGCATATGTGCTGACTCAAACGTACCAATATGGACAAGTTGTATGTGCACACATGAATGCACTGTATGTGCACATGCTGACATGAACATGTTATACATGTGCATGTATGGCTTGTTAGTATTGGCATGTGTGTGTCATATGTGTGCAGCGTGTGTGTCATATACATGTGGCAGCATGTGTGTGTCGTATACGCATGTGGCACATGTATGTATGGCGCATGTGTGTCATATACACGTGTATGTCATACATGCACATGTATGACAGGAGCAAGTGCCAGTTGGGTGTTGTATGCATACACATGAATATGTACATGGTTGATGTGCCAGGTTAGGCCGGGTCATAGGTGCTCTCGGCTTGACCCACACCCAAACCCAAGGACACCCGACCTGGTGACCTGTACAGGTTAGCTGAACCTATGCTATTTCCTAAATGGACCATGTTTGCTGTCACCAACTTGGGCAGACAGGATATCATCCTCAGTTTCACCTGGTTAGAAGAGCACAACCCTGAGATCAACTGGCAGACTCGAAGGGTCAAAATGAGCAGGTACCCAGCCAAGTGCCATATGTGCTGAGTAGAGATTCAGGAGGAATGGAAGGAAGCACAAAGAGATGGTTGACATATTTGGGCTTGCCAAGCAGGCCCATTTGCAATGTTACCTAAGGAAGGGAGTGAGATGGAGTAGAGTGAGGAGGAGAGCAGCCTACCTAGGGAAAGAGAGTTTTAGAATGAGTTAGAAGAGGGAGAAAAACTGCTGTGTGTAATACTGCTGCTGGAGTTAGAACAGATTTAGGCCACCCAGATGATATTGCAGAGGTTGGCTGAAGCTTACTACTGAAAGACTCAGGTCGAAATTGAGTCCCTGACTACCTCTAAGATTTCAAAAGTATGTTCACAAAGGAATCCTTTGATAAAATCCTAGCCTAAAAGACCTGGGACTACATGATTGAGGTAGAACCTAGCTCAAGCCCTGTGAACTGCAAGGTATACCCAATGTCCCCTTTGGAGCAGGCTGAGTTAAACATCTTCATCTAGGAGAACCTCTAAATACATAGGACAGATTTGACCTTTGAAGTCTTCCATGGCCTCTCCAGTCTTTTTCATTAAGAAGAAGGATGGGTCTCTATGGCTCATACAAGACTACTGAAAGCTGAATGCTATGACAGTAAAGAACAGATACCTGATCCTGCTCAACCCTGAGTTGGTCAGCCAGTTGAAAAGGGCCCAGTACTTCACCAAGTTGGATGTTTGGTAGGGCTACAATAATGTCCAGATCAAGGAGGGAGATAAGTGGAAAGTGGCTTTCTAAACTAATCGAGGGGAATTTAAGCCATTGGTGATATTCTTTGGGCTCACTAACATCCCAGCTACTTTCAAAACCATGATGAATGATATCTTCCAATACCTTGTCATGGAAGGAGTGGTCTGTGTTTATATTGATGACATCCTTATCTACTTGAAAACCCAAGCTGAATACTAAGTGATCACATGGCAGGTGCTAGAACATCTTCAAGAACATAAGCTCTTATTGGGCTATGATTTTATTCCCCTGCATTTGTGCTTTGCACTTGCACTTCTGTTTTTCTTTTGCACTTTTCTCTTTTCTCTGGCACTTAAAAATTAAGTGCCCATATGAAGTGCAAATGTGCACCTTTGGGGCTTGTCTTTATCATCCATATTGACAAGCCCCAAAGGTTAGTAGTTACTTTGTTATATACATGTCTTTATTATCTATATTGACAAGCCCCAAAGGCCCTTGTTGTTCTGTGTATGACAGTTAAGAGTCTTCATAGATCTTCCTGGGAGTTAGTGCTACCTGGATTATAGATGAGCCCTCAGGTACTGTTCCTAAGAGTTTCAAAGCAGAGGATAGGTAACATACCTTCTTTATCTGGTCAAGCCTTACAACTGAACTCTAGTATTTGGTTTCTGGCAAGATATCTGTACTGGAGGCCTGGAAGGTCATCAATGTATAATTCTAGAGATCCATCATTGCTTGTCACCTCAAGGCTTGTGAGAGCTTCTATCAGATTGAACTTGATCCCACTAAGTCTATTGATATCTACTTCTTTGCTGTTGAGACTGTCCATCAGATACTCAAGAGTCTTGGCTACTGTTTAGGATTAGGAAATTGTCTCATAAGTTTATCTTTATCTTTTTGGACTAGATCAGCATATATAATCCAAACCTCTCCTCTCAAGAAAATCCCACCGAAAATCAGTCTTAAATCAGAGAGAAAGGTAGAGATGGATCTGGTGAAGGTTTAAGGAGTGACTGAGTGGCCAGCTCTCACAAGCTGAAAGGAAGTACAGTCATTTTAGGGGTTTGCCAACTTCTACTGGCACTTTATTACAGACTTCTTGCTCCATGCCTGGCCCCTCTTTGATTTCACTAAAAAGGGAGAAGTGTAGAAGTGGGGAGAGGATGAAGAGAGGGCCTTCCAAAAACTCAAGGACTCTATCATCTCAGTACCAGTTCTGGCCTTCCCAGATGACTCCTGAGCATATCGAGTAGAGGCTGATGCCTCTAACTTTGTCACCAGGGCCACCATCTCACAACAGTCCCCTGAGGATAACATGTGGCACCTAATCATCTTTTTCTCAGTCTGGTAGAGAGGAATTATGAGATCCATGATAAAGAGATGCTAGCTATCATTCGGGCTTTAGAGGAGTGGTGGTACTTCCTTGAAGGGGACCGAGTCTGCTTAGATACATACATTCAAACAACTTGGCCATCCCAGAAACTAAGCTACCGATATCTTGGACCATTCCTCATCCAAAGGAGAGGACACTTGTATACACTCCAACTCCCACAATCCCTGTCTCACCTCTACCTGATCTTTAATATAGTTAAACTTGCCCCTGCCCCCAAAGACCCAATCCTAGGTTGAAGATCCAGAACACCCCTCCTACCAGAGCTGGTATGGTGTGCGTCACTTAGTCACCACAACTTTGTGACAACAAAAAGCTCGTGCACTTCTGATCATGTTAGGGATATTCTGAACAGGTGGAAATGGTCTATTTGATATGCAGGAGAGACCTACCAACCAGATTTCCATAAGACCCTCTGGTTGCTGAGTTTTTATACTGGACACCAAATGGATTTGCCGGTTTCCTTATTAGGATAAAATTACCATATAAGGAAGGTGTCTATTATGTAATTAATTGTCAAACCGAGCTGCCATACCCTCTGGTACCTGTCTATGGGATTTGTATTTTCGTAAACTGAACTTCTGGACATAAAGTTGTGCATCACAAGCACCCATTCCTCTATCATATACATCCACCCAATGCCACATCCAATGCTCTTACTTTTGAATTGTTTCCACCGACACTGACTCCAGGGCTTTTGGTAATTTCTCCTGTAATGTGGCAAGGGTGTAATCGCAATGCTCTCGTAGGTACTTCTTGACTGCACCCCAGAAGTACTCAATGAAGTTAATTTTACAGCGGAACTTTGGGAGGAATATGCAGATTCGACTGGCTTTTTTGATCACTTCCTAAATGAGTAAATGCTGTTCCTTGAAATCTGGCTGTAACTCAAGTGATTGTTTTGCACAACAACCTACTGATTCCACAGCACACTTCTCTTGGCACTTTATCTGGAGTTTATCAACCCAGATGCCACATTCTAGGAGCACTTGCTTCATTCCCTTTGGTTGATCAGGGAATTCAGGGTGGTCCTTTGGGAAAACCATGGGTTGGGTAACCTTTTGGTGGTTCCGCATGAACCACCCATCCCTCATCCAAGCCTATTTCTCCCCAGGAGGTAGGTTCATTCTTGAGACAAGGAGAGCATCTGTTGAGTAGGCTGAGTGACCCTGGGAGTTGTTAATTAGGAAAAGAGCTTGGTAGCCTAGTCCATGGGCATCTTCAATAGCCGGTATTATCTTCTCCTTTAACTAGAATTGCACAGTTGGCAATGAGAATATTTTACATCCTGGTAACACACCTGTTTTACAAACAACTTACCATTCCAATAGCCCTCATAATTTTTTCCATATTCAAGACTTTGGCTTGCTGGTTTTAACCACCCTACAGTTGAGCAGATAACATCACTTTGATGGATTCCACGTCCCACACCTTTCTTCTTCAACACATGTTCCTTCTTGTAAACCCAACTCATCTTCTTTCTATCATTTGCCTAGGTTGTAGATTCATCATGTGATATAAGGACCAAGTGCCGCTCAACATAGTTTTCAGCTGCCTTTTTCACCTCATTTGCCACATCTCCCACAACACACTCCACCAACCTTTGCTGATATTCTTTCATCTGGGGTATGAAACTGCTCTGCCAATATTCCCCAACATCAGGTCATTCATGGCCATTGAAGTATAGCACTTTGCGATGCTTGGTAAAATGGAAGCCTTTACAGTGAAGTCAGCGATGAGCAGTGCTGAGGCTAACATCCCAAATGACCTTCATGTGGATCTGAGGGAAAAGTTCAAGCTCGAGATATCGCTTCAACCCTACTGGGGCTTCTTTCATTACAAGGTTTTTTCTGTATGTTTCAGCGGCTTTTGGGAGCATGTTCTTTGTGCTGAAATTGGCAAGCTTTGCAGGATTAATGGCCCACTTGTTCGATCGAATATATGACCGCAATTCAGTACAGATGTTGGGGTCCTCAAGTAATGTGAATAGCTTGATGTGCTTTCCACAATGTGAGTCAGGGAGTTTCTGGTCCAGGATCCATGCCTTTGCCTACAAGTGGACCTGCCTTCCTCCCTACCATACAGCAAACCCATGGGCTTCAGCAGCCCACTCAGATGCTTCAACTTTGTAGTGGTTGTTCCATGTGAGCATGTAGAGGTAACTATGAATGGCCCGAGCTCAGCGGGCCTGTAATCCATTTCGCCCACTATTGAAGCCACCCTGATTGGAGTTGATTTGTTTCTTGAGGGCCGTCATTGCCTCATATCTTGTCCACTGTATGAGGTTCTTCTCCCTATTATGCTGGATGTAGATTGAGGTGTCCCTCTTTTGTCGCTTCAGGGGAGGAACAAAGGTTTCCATGGCAGCACAGTGATGTTTTTGCAATATCATACCAGACCTACTGGTCTGTGGAATTTGGGTTTCGGTGTAGCCAGGGGCCAGGTTATCAACTGAATCTCCATCCACTGCATGCAATGTGTCACGATACATCTGTAGAGGCCCCTTGCCCATTATAGTAAGTTTCATCATTCTCATACAGCATTCGCTTCTAGCTAACTCAACTGGAGACCCATTCCTTGTAGCGCACAATGGATTGCATTTGATGGCATGTGACATCTCGTGTGTTGTTTGTTTCAATGCGACATGCAACGGTTGCTTGACGGTCTTGATCACAGTAGTGTATGGCTGTTTGTTTTTCATTGGCTCAACATTTAGCAGCCCTTCATTGTGACTGTGATTCCTCATTGCTAGCGGTGTGGTGTCCCTACACTTTGTGGTCTGCACTGGATCTATGGCAGTGTGCCTTAACACAGTAGGTCCAGATTCACTGCTATCACCAGGTTCACCCTCATTATCAGGTTTGTCCTCATTGTCTTCATCGTCCGCATCATCTGTATTGTCTTCTGATTGATCCAATGCATACCTGGTAAATGTCTCATGGTCCTACAATGTGGCCCCCCTCGAGATGTCTGGTGCAGGGTCTACCCTAACAGCAGTATAGGGTTTCTCAGCCAGTGGAAGTGTACCATCTTTGGTGGTCCCTGGTACAACAACTGGATTTGTTTTTGGGCACAGAAAACCCCACATGAAGGATGCACTCTTGCTGTGGATGCATAAGTACTCATTGCCGCTTCATTTTAGTCAAGACCCTACCCACCTATTCCTAAGCTCTGTATCCCCCTTTGCTTTCATCCTTGCATATTGTTCATGCCATCTCTTTGATTGGATCGATTGTCCATTGTAGCTAAGTGAGCGATAGGACTCTGCCTTCTTCCACTCCTTCCCAGTCTTTTCGCACATGATCACCGAGTATGCATCCGGTGTTAAGGATTTGATATTCAGCCCAAACATCTTTTCTCTTGATCCCTGGCAACTAGGACCTGATGGTATTGGAGAGAGGGTATGGAGTCTATTCATTATTATCTCTGATATCTGCCTTTGATAGGAGTTTGAATTTACCATTGTATTTTGCAGTTGTGTGACTCTGTGACCTCAGCTCTTTTCTAAGAGACTGAGGTATGAGTTCAAGTTTATCTTCATATTTCATACAATTGTTAATTATTCTTTTAGATAGTATTTCAGGTAGCTAACTACTTCTAATATGAGCTCTTTTCCAAGAGACTGAGATAGTATTTCAGTCCTTATATTTAACATCCGGTTTGGGCTGTAAAGTGGACTCCAGTGTCTTCAGGCATTTCTGCACATCCTCCAGATCACTCGCCAACAACTCTTCAAGTTCCTCCTCTTCACTATCATCATCAGAGATGCTTATTGGTTCATCAGAAGAAGACAAACAATGCAAGATGCCACCCTTCCACTCCATACACACAATGTCATCCCTAGAACTCGAGGCCTCAGCTTCTCTATCTTTAGGGGTCTCACTGTTAGAAGAATTTGACTGTGGAGGAGCTGGTCTTGCCTCCTGGTGTATTTTTTGTGCTCTGGCAAGGTTCTCCTTTCTGGTCTGTGTGGCATTTGTTGGTCTACCAAGCATTTTGGCAGAGCAGATGGGGTCAGACATAGAACAGGTTCACTTTTCTCAGTATCCTCTAATCAAGTGGCTCAGTTTATTTGACATATGTTTGGAACTATGTACATCTAACTCACTCGGTACTGGGTACCCCTCTCTCCCCTTACAAAGTGCTGGCTAAGTGCTGGATCCAAGGTCACCTCCCCAATTTTGCCACTGTTACAAAGTTGTGGCGACTAAGTGACACACACTGTTACGATAGTGAATAAGACGTAATCGTAAATATACTGATTCTCCCAATGGCGAAGTTATTGGCGAGGTTCGGAGTTGGGGTTGGCTTCAACGTACTTGCATTGCGCCCACTTGGATCGTACGGTCCTCAAATTTCGTAATAGCGAAGAGAGACAGAAGAGACAGAAGCGAACAGAGGATCTTAGTCAAAATCAAGATTGATTTTCTGACTGAAGACTGAACTAAATGTACAAGAGCTTTTATACTACTTTCTAATCTATTAGGAGTCGAATAGATTCCTATAATAGAATGAGAAAGCCAAGGAATGTGAAAAGCGAAGAACAGAAATACTACGTCCCAATATTGATCTCCTCCGTGACATTGTTGAGTGACGTGTCACTCAGATTCCCAACGAAGTTACCCTAAGGACGTAATAGCAGATTCGGATATAAAGGAGTGAATGGAATTGCGAACAGATGAAAAGTAAATGAAACGTAATGAAGGATATTGAACGTAAATGAGTTCGGAATGGAAAAGCGAGCATATGGAATGTGACGTAAATGAGTGGAGTGATTTGACAGGAGCACGTGACGCCAAGACGGATGCACGAGGTGCATATAGTCCGTGGGCTGAAGGCGTAATGTGAATAGTGAGCGAGAGCGGAGTTGGGCTGAGTGGGCTGAATTGAATAGTCGGCTTGCTGGCGTACGGTTCCTGACACACACCATAGAAGGAGAGGAATATTACATGGTGGAAAGAGTCCTAAATAGCCAATTGACATAAGGGCAGTTGTACTTCCTAGTAAAATGGGAAGGGTATAGCTACAAAGAGAATATGTGGGTTATAGAGAAAGATATGGCAGTGCTGGCCCAATGTGAGAGTTTTATCAGTCATACCTAGGAGCACCCTGATGAATTTGGGCTGTGGCTTTCGACTCTCTAATATCTCATGCTTCAAGGATGCAGCACTCTAGAAGGGGGGGTGATGTCAGGGGATGACCTGTCCCTCCTTCTGAGCCAAGCCTAAATAACTCAGCCTATAGGCCTGTGAACCCAACCCAAGTTTTGGCCCAATGCCTCAGTGTTTCCGACATCCTTGAGACTCCTAGGTGGTGAGAGTTTGCAAATCCAAGGAATGATTGGATGTCTTTGATTTTATGTAGCTCAGGCCATTGAGTAATACATTTGACTTTGTCTTCTACCATCATGAGGCTGTCGGGTGTGTTACGATATGAAAGAGTGACATAATTGTAATTAAAGGATATCTTCCAAAGATAAACAATGGCAAGGTTTGGAGTAGGGCAAGGCTTCAACTTATATGTTGTGCCCACCAGATTGCACTGGCCTCTAATTTCAGAATAGCGAGATAGAAGAAAGCTTAGTTGAAATCAAGGTTGATTATCTGACTGAGGACTGAACTGTATAAGATCTTTATACTACTCTCAAATCTAGAAGGAGTCGACTAGATTCCTATAATAGATGAGAAAGCCGAGGATTGTGAAAAGCGAGAACAAAAATACTATGTCCCAATCTTGATCTCCTCTATGACATTGAGGGGTGATGTGTCACCTCAATTCCCAATGGAGTTATCCTATAAGGAATGTAGTAGCGGATTGAATATCAGAGATAGAACAGAATTGCAAATAAGGAAAGTAGAGCAGAATGTGATAAAAAGGATATTAAATATAAATGAAGTGAAAATGGATTTACGAGCATATGGAGATTGATGTAAATGTATGGAGTGTATTGACAGGTGCATGTGATGCCAAGACGGATATGTGAGGTGCATATAGTCCATGGGCTGAGGGTGTATAGTTGAATAGGTGAGTGAGGGTAGAGTTGGGCTGAGTGGGCTAAGTGGGCTGAAATGAATAGTCAGGTATGCCAGTATACAGTTCCTAACAGGGTGATAGGATATATCCAAGGTATTCAACAGATGTTTGGTGGAAAGAACATTTGTCTTCTTGAGCATATAGGTTGTGTTTGCATAATTGTCATAGAACTTTATGAACATATCTTGCTCAGAGAAGATGCAGTCTTTGAGGGCTCTGGAAAGGAGAGACCTTTGATGGATACTGGAAACAAAGATATGGAGCTTTCTAGCAGTTACACAGTGGGAGGTCCTTCCTGATGAGATCAGGCCATGTTCAATACCAAATTATTATGACAGCGAGTGTTTAGGTCAAGACTCTCACTTTGTAAAGGGTATTCTAGAGAAGCATCATCTAGAGCTTCAACTTGGTCAGAATATTGGCAGTCTTTGAGAGACTCTAGAAAGGAAAGACCTCCATGGATGCCAGTGCCCTGTAAGAGTTCCTCCTTGATGATATCATAGCATCTATCATGTCAAGTTAATATTATGGAGGGCATTTAAGCCAATACTCTCACCTACTATAGAGTAGTCCAGCTGTAAGGGCAACCCTCTTACAGCCCCGAGGTATATCTCGGAGGCGAGCTAAGCAGGGGGAATCCAAAGTGTTTAATTATCTACTACTTAAATACATGTGGAGTCCTCACCTAAGCAGGGGGAATCCAAAGAGGAAAGTCTAAGGATCCCGCTGCTGGTGAGCCCCTTTTATACCCTTTATATGGGTGGTCTGTGCACTAGCTTACAAATCAATACATCGGAGTTTGTAGAGCCAACCTCCTGGTACTAAGTCCGAGGCTCGGGTGTTTGCTCCGAGTTCTAGTCATCATGTGTTAAGACCTTGTCTGTCTCCACTCGGTGGTTTCTGGGCTTCTTAGCCTCGGAATCGGTCGGAGTTCGAAGTAGGACTTCGGACCTGTATCAGGCCTCGGAGCTGACCGGAGTTTGTAATGGGACCTCGGAGTTGGATCGGAGTTTAAAGAGGGTCGTCCCCTGACACCAGCTACATATCAAGCTCAACCCAGATCCATAGCTATACTACCTAAGGGGGGTGGCAGTCTTTCTCAAATAAAATGACTTCAAATAGATGCCAAAAACAAGGATATGGATCATTCTAGCAGGATTGTCTCTCCCAGCTGCCTGACTAATCATGGTCACTATAGTATCAAGCTATTATCATAGATAGTATTTAGGTCAAGAGTCTCACCTTGCTAAAGGCTAGTCCTGCTATGTATTAAGATATGCAGCTGTTCAACCTGAGAAGGGTGTAAATCTTGCTCCAAACAATAGCTATCTTTAGAGGGCTCTAGCAAGGAAAGACCTTCTATTGATGTAGGCAAAGGGAATATTAATCTTCTGGCAGGTTCTGCTCTTCCAGCTGCCTGATCAAATCAGTCACAATGACAAAGAGTGTTTATGTCAAGACTCTCATCACACTGGACCAGTCAAGCTCGATCTTGCCTATGGAGAATATAGATTTTCAGAGGAGGAGCACCAGTCACTACAGGTATAATTGTCAAGTACACGTACCAAGTATCTGGTAACTTAGCAATACCGACTGACCAACCTTTACCCACACACCAGTGACAAGTCTTCCATCACCGGTTCACAGCCCCAGCTCAGTACATTCAGTACATTCAGTATATCATCTGGTTCACCACCCTCGTCCCACACCCTCCATCTATCACTATTCCCTCATTACTCATCCCTTCCCTTACCCATTTCCTTTAGGAACAATTGTTATTCATTTGTTATTTGGTCATGGCCCTATTGTTTTATCTTTGGCCGTTTTTTCCATTGTTCTATTCTCATCCACTCTCTCATTATTCTATTCTCAGCCATATTTCATTATTCTATTCTCACCTACATTTCCTATTCTATTCTTGATCACTGTGGACAATACCTCCATATGATTCTTCATACCTTATTGTTCTCTATTCTTTATGCCATCCTGTTCTACATCTTGCTTCTTAACCTATACAAGTAGCAGATGTATGTAGATAGTTCCTTGAAGGGATAATTAAAGCAACTCAAGTCGCAATAGGTTACAGAAAGAGGAAGTCTAATAAG
>QLPI01003287.1:0-19040 GCA_003314275.1 Chroogomphus rutilus | reverse complement strand
ATAAACAGCTTCCCGGTACTTTGGAACAATCACTTAGTATAAAAGGCCTACGGGTATCTTTTGAGAGCGCGGTTGCGCCCGCCTAGCGTAAACGAAGCTCCGCTTTAAAGTTCTGGCACTATATCAATTAGGGCGGCACCATATCGACAGCACATACCCAGAATCTTTCTGAAAATATTAATGGCGCTGGGGATAGAGTGACTTGTGTTGAGTGGCTGTTTCTCAATGTGTTTGGTATCCACATGTCCCCCCATCTTGATGGTCTTGTTCTCATTCATATCGTCTTCGTTATTTGAATACAGGGTACTTCCTATTACATACTTGGAATGGTCATTACTGATAACGGCTGTTTCTCTTTAAGGCGTAGGTCTTGTAGATCTGGCTGATAATTGGCGCTGGGTCGCTGGGAATGGAAATATAATATGACTGATAACTCTATCACCGACCGTGTGATTTCCCTTAAACTATTCACATGGTCAACTGCCTGTGGCCTGGCTTGACTATTATTATATTGAGACTTCTGAAATGTTTCAGTCTAAAGGTAACTTGTTGCTTGCCTCATGGCCCAGAGTACCACACTCCCTTCTTCTCCATGACAACCATGACTGTCACTCATGAATGATACTTCAGCACATTCCACCATCATAGGATCAAAGAACCTTTAGTAGGAAGATGAAGACTGGTAGGAGCATGGAGACATTGTGCTGAGCATCACAGAAAGTGGTGTTGAACATAATTATAGGCTCATTGTGTAGTTTGGTGTAGCAGATTAGATCTCTGTGGGGTTTTCCCAGGGTAGAATATTGAAGTATTGGCTGTATAAATAGGAGAATATTCTTGTGGATTTTCTGGTTATTTTATCGATATTTATTGTTAAGGAAAATATTGCTCTACAGCAATTCTACTGGGAGCTGAGTCCCAGGTTTAGCCTCCGCTTAGGCACCATTTGTCAGGTCCATGTACCGAGACCCGTCCACTCGGCAATACAGACCAAACAACCATTCTATATCCACGACCGAATGTCCTTCGTCGCACGCATGACACCTGGAAACACCAGTCGCGTACATTCGCCAGACACACTCCTTATCCTCACCCTCCGGCCTCTCTTACCTCGGCACTTCCTCCCTTTGTATTATCCTCGGTTACGAGCCTTGTCTTATAGCCTGGCACCTCCTATTGTCCTATCCTTGGGCACGTCCTATTATTCTGTCCTTTATTGTTTTATCCCCGTCTTACATTCCTTATTCTAATTTTACTCGCTGTGGACAATAACCACATGCTCTGCATACCTTATTGTCCCACATTCCTTATTCCACATGTTGCTTCTTAACCTATATAAGTAGGACATGCATGTACATATCTCCTCATTCTGGGTATCAACTAGACTTAGGCCCTTCTACCTTCTTCTTTTCTGTTAAGTCCTCGACTCGGGCCGGCATCATCAGCATCCCCCTGAGTATCTGTCTGTTGCAAATACAGTGGCACGCACGGCAAGTAGGGCGCAACGCACGAGCACGTTGAAGCCAACGCCACTACTCTTGGCCTGCAGGACTTGGCCATAGTCTGCCCGACCTTTTGCCAACACCCCTCGGCAGTACCAAAGTCCGTCAGTAACCGAAGCTTGACACCATTCCGGGAAACCAGCCTGGGCACCAAAGCGCCGGTTTATGGAATTGTGGTCCTCCCACAAGGTAAAAGTAATAGATGGTGAAATGTAAAAATGTTATTTGTTACTGGGAACTTAACTCTCGATCCAGGTATTGGTACGACGAGTTTCTGGTGTTTTTGTCCAAGATAGGAAAGTGCGATGCCCGGCGCTTAACCTTCGGTTCAGCATGGAAGGGAGTTTTGATGTTATCTCGAGGTTTAGTGAGAGTGGGGATGTAGAAATGTAATCTCTACTTGTCTATAGTTTAGCTAGATATAGCTAGTTATTTATAAGAAATAAAAGGCTGTGTAATTGTGAAAAATTATCGGAATGTGACCGGAGGCCGTTCTGATATGGCTGGGTGCGTGATGGAACGTGGGTATATGGGCAAGGAAAAAGATTTGGGCTGTGCCCTGGAAAAAGATAGAAGAGTATGGAAAATAGTCATATTAAAATTGCTTGCCCATCAATGATCTCCCATCCATCAACCCTGAGGAACTATTTGGGCCTTGTATCAGGTACCAGGCCAAGTAGGTGGTATTCATCCAAAATTGCCCCTAAAATCACGAGAATATTCCTGTAGGTCCTTTGTATTGTCTTTGAACCCTGTGAGAAGTTTCCCCTTGAGGGGAATAGAATTGGGGGAGTTATTTGGGTTTTGGTATTGAAGTGAATCAGGAAAATATATATAATTACTGAGAAAAATCCCATTGGTTCTAACACATTGTTCCACATTTATCATAGAGAGCCCTGTTCAATACCCATTCAATTGATGTATTGTAGTGGGGAGCCTGTTTTGAAACTGTCAAGCTTTGGTAATTCCAAAGATGCAGGTGGGAAGCGGCCAAGTCCTGCAGGCCTAAAGTAGTGGCTTTGGCTTCAATGTACTCATATGTTGCACCTTACTTTCCATGTGTGCCACCAATTTGGGACAGAGGGGGTACTTGGAGAGTGCTAAAGGTGCTGGCCCAAGTAGAGGACTTTACAGAGGAGAGAGAAGGTAAGGGGCCTAAGCCTAGTTGATACCCAGAATGAGGAAGTATATACATGCATGTCCTACTTATATATAGGTTAAGAAGTGACATGTACAATAAGGAATGTGGGACAATAAGGTATACAGAGCATGTGGGAGGGTATTGTCCACAACGAGTAAAATTAGAATGAAGGAATGTAGACAGGGATAGGACAATAGAAATAGAATAATAGGAATGTAGCCAAGGATAGGACCATAGGGAGTGCCCGACTATAAAACAATAGGGTTGTGGCCAAGGATAAAACAAGGACAAAATATCCCAAGGTAAGGTGGGTCGAGGAATAAGGAGCAGATGGGGTGGGATTAATGGGTGGTGAATGAGGGAGAGTAGATGAGGATGTGCTGAGTCAAGACTGGCGTACCAAGTGACTTGCATGTGGCTTGGACACTTGTGTATGGGCATAGTTTAACTGCTCGGTCGGCACTGCCAAATTACCAGATACTCGGTATGTGTACTTGACAAAAACCCAAGAAGCTGTGACAAAACTTTGGTGTGAATAAACCCTAGTCAAGTTCTCTAACAAGATGCAGTAAGTTAATACTGATGTTATGGTCCATGCTCTAGATTGATCTAACTAGTAGCCATACTCTCATCCCACCTGCCTCCGACAATTTTCCAGTCATAACACTAAACACCAATCTCCCCACCCACTCATTCTGTGATCCTGTAGTTCTGACCCCACGACTCTGTGATCCTGTGATCCCATAGTTCTGACCCTGTGACTCTGTGATCCCACAATTCTGTAGTTCTCTATTTTCCATGGCAGGTACTTCTAGGGTACCTGAGTAACTCGTTCCCCTTGTGCTTCTGTTCTCTATTCATCTGTCAAGTACATGTACCAAGATTCCAGGAATTCAGCAGTGCCAACCAAGCAGTTAGTCTATGTCTGCACACAAGTATTTAAGCTGTATACAAGTCACTTGGTATGCTGGTCATGGCTCGGCATATTCACCATCCACATTCTCTGTTCCTACCTCTCATCCACTCTACCTCATTCACCATCCATTAATCCTACCCCATCCACTCCTTATTCCTCGACCTGCCTCACCTCAGGACATCCTTTCCTTGTTTTATCCTCGGCCACAACCCTATTGTTTTATAGTCGGGCACTCCCTATTGTCCTATCCTTGGCTACATTCCTATTATTCTATTTCTATTGTCCTATCCCCGTCTACATTCCTTCATTCTAATTTTACTCGTTGTGGACAATACCCCCACATGCTCTGCATACCTTATTGTCCCACATTCCTTATTCCACATGTCACTTCTTGAACCTATATAAGTAGGACATGCATGTACAGTGACTTACAAAACTGAGTCAATGTTTGGTGCTTTTGGACTATTCATTGAATAGCTTTGAATGTAAAACATATATGAAAAAGGTGTTAGTGCATCAAAGAAAGAAACTGATCAGGGCTATGCAACCATTAAAAAATTATGTAATTCTGATCAGGGGTGATGAAGATATGGGCAATTCAAATCAAGGGCCCATTGACTCAGTTTTGTGAGATGGTGTCAGAACAATCAGAATCTGATGCTCCATCTATTATATAATATGCAACCCTTGATAAATGGTTACTATGGTAACCTTATCTTTCTTGAGAACTCAAATTAACGTATTTAATCCCCTCCAACATGTCCAGAACTTCACTACACTCCAATGCACCCCACTTCCTCTGCTCAAAAAGAAAATATCCTCTCCTTGGCCTCTCATGGTCATTCCACTCGTACTATTGCCTCAAGACTTGGCCTCAGCCAGTCTACAGTATCCAGGACTCTCAGAACTCTCCATCCCAACCAGCCCTGTTCCTCTGGAGGTCGTCCCCCCAAGCTTTCCTCTAGAGATCAACATTCTATTTTATCACAAATTGCTACTGGCAGAGCTGCCAATGCTACTCAGGTCACCAAACACATCAATACAATTATCCCCCATCCAGTCTCCTCAGAAACAGTCAGAAGACTCCTCAGGAAACATTCATTCAAGGCTGTGGTGAAGAAGAAAAAGCCCTTCCTCAGTGCAAGGCATAGACAGCTGAGGTTGGCCTTTGCTTTGAAGCACAGAGAGTGGACTGTAGAGGACTGGAAGAGGGTCATTTGGTCAGATAAGACCAAAATCAACAGGTTTGGATCAGATGGGAGGCAGTGGGTCTGGAAACAGAAGGGGGAGGGGTTGAATGAGAGAGAGGTACAGGGGACAGTCAAGTTTGGAGGGGGAAACATTATGGTATGGGGGTGTATGGGATGGAATGGTGTTAGCCAGCTTGCAGAGAGTGAGGGGAAGATGGATGCTGATCAGTTTGTGTCCATTTTGGGGGACCACCTGCCGCCCAGCCTGGAGGAAAGTGGAATTCCTGAGGAACAGGTAATTTTTCAACAGGACAATGACCTAAAGCACAAGTCAAAGAAGGCCAAGAACTGGATACAACAATATCACTCTCCTTGATTGGCCTGCACAGTCTCCAGACCTGAATCCTATTGAGCACCTCTGGGATCATGCAAAAAACAGGCTTAAGGAGTATCCAACATGTTATGGCCCATGCCACCAATAAACTCACATTAAACCCCACAACCACCCACACCATTTCTGAGACCTTTCTGACCGCTCAAAGCCTGAATAATCGCTTTCCGAATCCTGATGTATCAATCCAAGGTTCCACATTTCTAAACCTCCAAAGATCCCAAAGCCAAGGTTCTGCTCCTTTAATAAACGACACGCAGGATCATTGTGTACCTCACTCCCTTGTTTTTCGTTCTGTATTGCCCCTTGTACTCCCTTTCCCCCTTGTCTTTACTTGGCAAAGATAGTACAAAGACTAGATACATGTATATAAGTCACTAGTCAACTGGACTATTCGCCAGTATGAATATTGACTTAATTCTGTGTCGTAGTTTCCGATTCAGTTCCGGTAAACTTTTCGAGTTTCTAAAATTAGGGACAGACGATTGAGGAGGGCGCAACACATAAGTTGAAGCCAAGTCCCTGTGACCTTGAACCACTCCAATCACCCTATACCATGAACAGTCCCAGACCCCCGGGCGCTTCCGTCTTTCCATCCCCATTCTGATTCCAATTGTAAACCTGACCTTTAGTCCCCCCACCTCTGGAGTACAAACCCCCTCTCGGAAATCATTTGGAACCTCTGGAAACCCTTCTGGAAGCCTCTAGCTAAGCACCGACACGCAGATTTAATAGTATATTTGTACTCACACTCCTGATCATCATAAAGCATGAGACCCATGATACATTCGCAAGCCCTAAAGACAATCAACCTGGCGTCTGTCTGCTGTGCATCTGTCCCCCAAGAACTGTCTGCCCCCGGACCAAGTTTCCAGATGCCTCAGACCCCAGCATACCCTCCGGAACCTTCATCTGACTCCGGATAAAACCTGCATCCAAATATGACCAACCATTCCTTGTAAACCACCCCCCGGCAACTCAACAATCGTCACCCTCGGAGATGCAATCTAGTTCAGGACCATCCTCAGTAGCACCGTCAACCTCATCGGCACCACCCCCTTTCACATCTCCTGTTATGGCCCATGCCACCAAATAAACCCACATTTAACCCCACAACCACCCACACCATTTCCAAGACCTTTCCGACCACTCAAAGCCTGATTAACCGCTTTCTGGATTCCGATGCATCAATCTGAGGTTCCGTGTTTCCGAACCTCCAAAGATTCCAAAGTCAAGGTTCTGCTCCCTTGATAAACGATGCACAGGATCATCGCGTACCTTACTCCCTTGTTCTTTGTTTTATATTGCCCCTTGTACTCTCTTCCCCCCTTGTCTTTACTTGGCAAAAGATAGTACAAGACTAGATACATGTACATAAGTCACCAGTTGACTGGACTATTTGCCAGTATGAATATCGACTTAATTCTGCATCGTAGTTTCCGATTCAGTTCCGGTAAACTTTCCAACTTTCCGAAATTAGGGACAGATGATCAAGGAGGGCGCAACACATAAGTTGAAGCCAAGTCCCTGCGACCTCAAACCACTCGTACCACTCTATACCATGAACAGTCCTAAGACCCCCAGCGCTTCCCGTCTTTTTGTCTCCATTCCGATTCCAATCCCAAACCCGTGACCTTTAGTCCCTCCATCTCTGGAGTACAAACCCCCCTTCAGAAACCATTCGGAACCCTTCTGAAACCCTTCCGGAAGCCCCTAGCTAAGCCCCGACATGTGGATTTAACAGTATATTTGTACTCACACTCCTGATCATCATAAAGCATGAGACCTATCACACGTTCACAAGCCATGCAGACAATCACCCAGGTGTCTGCCCACCGTGCATCCGTCCTCCGAGAACTGTCCGCCCCTGGACCAAGTTTCCAGATGCCTCAGACACCAGCACACCCCCTGGAGCCTTCTTCCGACTCTGGATTCTCGGATGCAGATCAAAACCTGCATTCAAATTTGACCAATCCATTCCTTGTGAACCACCCCCTGGTGACTCAACAATCATTGCCTTCAGAGATACAATCCAGTTCAGGACCATCCTCAGCAGCACTGTCAAACTTATCGGCACCCCCCCCGTTCACATCTCCCCCCTACATACCACCACCCTTTGCACCTCTGCCCATGGCACTACCGCCCATAGGACCACCACTTGTTGCATCACCTGTCATACCTCTGCTCGCTGCACCACCCCCCATTTCCCAACCCCATGTTGTACCACCCGCCGCAGCACTGCTGCCCCCTGCACACCCAGGAGGGGCCCCTACCTTAGGACCCAACGTTGTGCCCGATCTCACTCAGGCCCTTGTTATGCTGGCAAGCAACTTAGCCAGCCCCAGAAGATCAGCCCCCCATGCCGCCAAGGTCTGGGATCTGGATACCTTCGATGGATCCGATTCGAGGAAACTATAGGGATTATAGCAACTTTGTGCAGTAGTTCAGAGAATTTAATGGACAATCTAGTTAATTATCTCCTCAGTGTAGTCAACCACTGAGGAGGAAAGCATACGCAGGTGATGTTTTACCCGCATGTATCCTACAACCGGCTCCTGACCCTATCGAAGGTTTGAGCCAGGCTGCCGGTCCCTATCCAGGGAGCTGGCCATGCACGTTGTGTAGTGCATGTGTAAGCGTGCGTGAGTACATACAAAACGAAGAATAACTCCCTCAATACTGAGGGTAAAAATACAAAATAATAACGAAAATTTTCAGAATGAAAAAGCACACAGAATGGCATAGAAATTGATATATAAGTACAATATATTGAGATTGGTCTCTCAGGGGTGAGATGCAAGTTTGCACCCTACACCCCCCCTCAAGCTCAATATATGCCGAGCTTTTCGGAGAGAATCTTCACTCTAGGTCCTGGTAGACCTTTTGTGAGGATGTCTGTGACCATTTGATCAGTGGAGATGTATTCAATACTGATCTTCTTCTCCTCAATGGTGTCTCGGATGAAATATAATCGTATATCGAAGTGTTTTGTCCTTTCATGCTGCCGATTACCATAGGCTATAGTAATGGCAGATTGATTGTCAGAATATAATTTGATTGGTAATTTAATCGGTTGAAAAACTTCGCTGATAAAATGTTTCAACCATATTGCTTCTTTTGTTGTGTGAGTCAAGGCAATAAATTCTGCCTCGGTTGATGAGAGTGCTACGATTGTTTGTTTTTGGCAGCTCCATGAGATACTCCCAGAATCAATTTGAAAGACGTATGCTGAGATGGAGTGTCGATGATCTTGTGAGGCCCAATCGGCATCGGCATACCCTACAATACCGTCTCGATTTCCTCCTAAGATAAGTTTCTTGTTCTTCGTTCCCTTCAGGTACTTGAAGACTCTCTTCACGGCATTCCAGTGTGCTAATCCCTAATTTTCAAGAAATTGAGATAATAGTGAAACAGCGAATGATATATCTGGCCGTGTAGCTACGGCTGCCCACATGAGTGAGCCAATCGCCTGCCGGTAAGGGATCTTCTCCATCGCTTTCTTGTCTTCAGCAGTGGTAGGACATTGGTCTTTAGTTAATTTCATAGTCGAATCAAGTGGAGTCGCATGCGTCTTGGCATCTTGTAAATTAAACCGGCTTAAAATCTTGTCAATGTATACTTCTTGTGAGAAGCTAATCATGCCGGCTGTTCTATCCCGTTCAATCTTCAGATTTAGTAACCAGTGTAGTACACCTAAATCTTTCATTTTGAAGATGCGTTCGAGGTCTCTTTTGATGCCATAGATAATATATTCATTTGTCGCAGTTATTGTAAGATCGTCGACTGCAGCTCCAGGGGGGCGCCGACGAGTCTGATGGCGCTGCTGTGGATGGTCCTGAACTGGACCGCATATCTGATGGCGATGATTGTTGAATCGCCGGGGGGTGGTTCACGAGGAACGGGTTGGTCGAATTTGAATGCAGGTGTTGGTCTGCGTCCGAAAATCCGGAGTCAGAGGAAGGCTCCGGGGGATGAGCTGGGGTCTGAGGCATCTGAAAACTTGGTCCGGGGGCGGGCAGTTCTCGGGGGGCGGATGCACGGCGGACAGACGCCTAAGTGATTGTCTGCATGGCTTGTGAATGTGTGGTAGGTCTCATGCTTAATGACGATCAGGAGTGTGAGTACGAATATACTGTTAAATCCGCGTGTCGGCGCTTAGCTGGAGACTTCCGAAGGGGTTTTCGGGGGTTCCAAGAGGGTTCCGAAGGGAGAGGTCATATTCCGAAGGTGGGGGTGAGGATCGGAATCGGAGTAGTCGGAAGTCGGAAACGCTGGGGGTCTTGGGACTGTTCGTGGTAAAGGGTGGTACGAGTGGTTCGAGGTCATAGGGACTTGGCTTCAACTTATATGTTGTGCCCTCCTCGATTGTCTGTCCCTAATTTCGGAGAGTCGGAAAGTTTACCGGAAACTAATCGGAAACTCCGACGCAAATTAAGTCGATATTCGTACTGGCGAATAGTCCAGTCGACTGGGAGACTATATACATGTGACTATCCTTGTACTATTTTTTGCCGGTCATAAAACAAGGAGAAAGGGAGTACAAGGGGTCAATATAAAGGAGAAAACAAGGGAGTGAGGTACGCGATGATCCTGCGCGTCGTCTATCAAAAGAGTGGAACCTTGACTTTGGAGTCTTCGGAGGTTCGGGATTGCGGAACCTTGGAATGTATGTCGGACGTCCGGAAATCGGGTATTCAGGCTTTGGGCAGTCGGAAAGGTCCCGGAAACGGTGTGGGTGGTTGTGGGGTTAAATGTGGGTTTGTTTGGCGGCATGGGCCATAACACAAGTCCTGGAGACTGATCGGGGTGGCTTGGCTTCAATATACTCGTGTGTTGCACCCTACTTTCTGTGTGTGCCACTGATTTCAGACAGGGGAGGTACCTGTGAGGGTGTTGAGGGTGCTAGCCTGAGGGAGGACTTCAGATAGGAGGAGAGAGGACAAGGAGGCTTATGCCAAGTTGATATCCAGAATGAGGAAGTATGTACATGCATGCACTACTTATATAGGTTAAGAAGCAAGATGTAGAATAAGGAATGGAGAACAACAATGATCACTTGACCTTCAGTTTTGTGTCTGTAAAATACTGCTGCATTGGATGCTGATTTTTTAAATCCTATTGAAAATAAGGCATTGGACAGACACTTGTACCATTCTCTGCCAGACTGCTTAAGTCCATATATGCACTTCTTAAGTAGAAGTACATTGTTGCGATGTTCTTCAAAATAACCCGGAGGCTTGCACATATATATTGGTTCATCGAGTGGTGCATTAAGGTATGCTACATCCACATCCATTTGATGTATTGCCCAATTGTTCCTAGCCGCAATAGCGCATATAGTTTGCAGTGACATCATGCGAACGGCTGGTGTGTAAGTTTCATCATAATCGACTCCAAATGTCTGCATAAAGCCTTGCGCGATGAGTCGAGACTTGGCACGTACTATAGCACCCTTTTGATCCCTTTTGAGGACATGAGTCCACTTACTTCTGACAATATTCACACCTGGCAGAGGTGCTATGAGCTCTTAGGTTTCTTTGTCGATTTGGGACTTTATTTCTACGTCCATGGCTTTCTTCTATGTAGGATCATTTAGGGCATCTTTATTAGTCGTAGGCAGTTGAAGTTCATTATTAAAATAAGCGTTGTCGCTTAATTCATCACTGATTTGTTTGGTGCTTATTGCTAGGTAGTCGAAATCGATGTCGTCGCTGCCCTTTTCAATGAATATATTTGAATTTGTTTGAGAATCGTTAAGGGTGTCATCCTCAGCGTCTTCATAGGCTAGCATCGTAAAATCATCACTTTTGACATCCCTAGCTTGAGACTTTGTTCCAGTGCCGGCCCTTGCTCTCTCTTGTAACTGGCGAATTCTTTTGCTTCTTCTCAAGGTAGGAGCTTCACTAGGACCACTCACACCTGTTTGACTTGGTTGCAAATTTTCTAAGTCTCTCATTGGTGTGCTATCACCTATTTCTTCTATGCGGCTATCTTCCAGCTGATCACGTGTGTCACGTGAATCACGTGAGGCTACTATAGGTGGTGCCGGAACAGTTTTTTGAAATGGAACACTGGCTGGTTTAGATGTGGGAATTGTTTGATCGTCAAAAGATATTATAGGAGCTTTTGTAGATATTGCTCCCATGTCGAATATAATATTACGTTCGACTGATACCCTTCGACTCTCTGGCCAATAAATACAATGGCCGTCGCTTTGTGAGGAATGACCAATCCACTTTGCTTTTTTGGCTCTAGATAGTAACTTGTCGTCTTGCTTGATTTTGACATAAACGTCTTCTCCCCATTCATGTGTGTCTTTTAAGTTCGGCTTTTTATGATTTATCATTTCATAAGGAGTCTTGTCTGGTAGAGCTCTTGTATGCGTGCGATTTTTGATGTGATTAGCATGCTGAATAGCATACCCCCATAAAAACTTTGGGAGATTTGAATCTAGGAGCATGGCACGAGTTTTTTCGACCAGAGTATGATTTAGGTATTCTGCCACTCCATTTTGTTCTGGAGTATCGTGTACTGTGTATCAATGTTTTGTACCTTGTTTCTCCAGATAATTGTTAAATTTGGCACTTGTGTACTCACCCCCTCGATCTGAGAGGAGAGTTTTTATGCACATGTCTCGTTGTCTAAGCATCATTGCCTCGTATAATTTGTACATGGCAAAAACTTGATCTTTAGAGCTCATTAGATAGAGGACAGACTCTCTTGAGTGGTCGTCGGTAAATGAAACATAATATAATTTCTTGTCGATTGTTATATGTCTCGCCGGTCCCCACACATCAGAGTATATCTTGTCGCCAATCTTCTTTGACCTTTCACTAGGTTCATTAGGGAGAGGTTTGCGTGTAATTTTTGCTTTAATACACGCATCGCAAGTGATTTTCCCATCTATATGCGTGAGCTCAAGGCCTAAAATCATGCCACGATCCACTAGATGTTTCAGGGCTTTAGTAGATATATGCCCTAATTTTCTGTGTATGTCGATGGCAGTCAGGCATCGCTCAGTGGTATTTCTTTTTGTCTGATTGTCCAATCAATATAGGCCATGCAATTTTGGTGCTTGCAACAATATGTGCCTGGATGAACTTTTTATAGTGCATTTTTGATATGCAAACTCTGTTCAATTTCCAGCATCGTCACATCGGCCAATCAAAATAAGGGTGAAGGCGATTTTAGGAGCATATAATATTTCTTTCAATGTCAGAGTAACAGGCTTTCCTTTTACTCTAGTGATTATCTTGAGTTCTCCGCTGCCATACGCATCAAAGCTGCCTTGATAGGCTGCTCGAATTGTGCGCAGTGTAGGAAAGTTATGATAGTTCATCAACATGTGTTTATGAGGTGTCATGTGTGAACTTGCTCCTGTGTCTAATATGATAGTGTCTCCTGTTCTGTCCCTGATGAAGGCAGCACAATTGTGGTTTATGAATGCCACAGATCCGCTATCGTCTCCTCCAGACAATTCATCTTCATCAGCTACGTTTGCCTTTCCTTTCCCTTTCCATCTTTTCTTTTTGAATTTGAATCTCTTTTTCTGCCTTGGTCCTTGGCCCTCTCTACCACCACCCTTAGCCCAACACATCTCAATTGTGTGTCCTGGCTTTTTACAGTTGGTGCATATATGCACCTTCTTTTCAGGTGTACCTATGAACCCTTGATCTTCTTGAGTAATAGATAGTGTCCTGCGCCTATCATATTGATATTTAAGGATCTGGATGATATTATCCAGGTCCAATGGCTTGCCGACTTCTTCAAGAGATGTCCTGAGGGCATTCATGACTGATTCGTAGGAAGGTGGCAGTGAAGATAAGATTATATCAAGGAACTCTTCATCAGAGATCTTGGCTCCCATATCATTGAGTCTTGCAAAGAGATCTTGAGCCCTATCAAGGTGCTCCCTGAGATCATCATCCTCCGAGCATTTCATGTTCCGGAGTTGTCTCTGGATGCTGGTGACAACCATCTTTGGTTTCTTCGTCATTTCAGTTACCAGAGTTTCCCAGATCTCCTTTGCATTTTTCTTCTTCTTCTCTAGCATTAAAGCTAGTGACTCTGACATGGATGCCAGTATGTGAGTCTTGACAAGCCCTTCTCTGGCCAGCCACTTTTCAAGACTCTCCTCAGCCTTCTCTACCTTGGCCTCCTCATCATCTGTGAGGACATGTGCTTTGGGAAAAGTGGGAGGATCAAGTGGTCGGTCGGCTTTGCCTTCAATATGTTTAAGTACATTTTTAGACTCAAAATAACTCATGAGTTGAGCTCTCCACAGAGACCAATTAGATCCATCTGTAGTTAGCCTTTCCATGGTCAAGGCAACTTTCTCTGTTGTGTCCCCGGGGCCCATAACCGTATAGGGATTATAGCAACTTTGTGCAGTAGTTCAGAGAATTTAATGGACAATCTAGTTAATTATCTCCTCAGTGTAGTCAACCACTGAGGAGGAAAGCATACGCAGGTGATGTTTCACCTACATGTATCCTACAACCGGCTCCTGACCCTATCAAAGGTTTGAGCCAGGCTGCCGGTCCCTATCCAGGGAGCTGGCCATGCGTGTCATGCAGTGCATGTGTAAGCACGCATGAGTACATACAAAACAAAGAATAACTCCCTCAATACTGAGGGTAAAAATACAAAATAATAACGAAAATTTTCAGAATGAAAAAGTGCACAGAATGGCATAGAAATTGATATATAAGTACAATATATTGAGATTGGTCTCTCAGGGGTGAGATGCAAGTTTGCACCCTACAGAAGCTACAAGCCTTCTTAGTGCAATGTAGACTGAACTTCCGTGACTGCCCTGATGCTTTCGACACTGACAGTGCCAAGGTAACCTACGTACTGTCGTACCTGACCAGTACCACCCTGGACTGGTTTGAACCAGCCCTCTCCACCCCCAATGAGCCAAACTGGCTCCATGACTATGAGGAGTTTGTGAATGAACTCAAAACTAACTTCGGCCCCCATGACCCAGAAGGAGAGGCCGAAGCAGACCTCGAGAACCTCTGCATGTGCAATAATCAGTGCATCACGAAATATGTAGTTGAATTCAATCGACTAGCCACCTGCATCCACTGGGGCGATGCTGTACTTCGTTGCCAGTTCTACAACGGACTCCCCAGCAGGATCAAGGACGAGATCTCCAGAGTGGGAAAGCCCCACTCCCTGCTCCAACTCTACCTTCTGTCCCAATCCATCGATGCCCGTTACTGGGAGTGATGATCAGAAATCGCCAGAGAGCCCCCCTCTACCCAGAACTTCGACCACCCCTATGACAGAGGGAGGACCCCCATGACCATGTATTCAGCCCCTAACATGGGCAATAAGATGGCCAATTCAGGCCAACCTGTGACCCCGTCCAGTGGCAGCAGGACTACCACAGATCTTTTGTCCAAAATCAGAAAAGACGGAAAACTTACACTACAAGAATGGCAATGCCACTTTGAACACAACCTCTGCCTCTTCTGTGGCAGGTTGGGCCACTCAGCCAAGGAATGCCCAAGATCTGCCACCACAGTTACTAAAGGGCATGCAGCCTCAGTGACAGAGGAAGTTGAAGAAGATTCTGAAACATCAGATGCTTCGGAAACCAAGAAATAAGAAGCTAGGCTTCTAACTCCAGCACTAGTTGTTCACGTTGAACACCAACTGTGCCCAAGGAAGTAAAACAAACAACATGTCCAACCTTTCTAGGAATATGACCACCCATGACCAATTGTCGAAAAGATTTCGACCCATTTCTTCAGAAACACTCCAACCCTCCGAACTCCATCAGAATTCTAGTTGCAAGGACCATACACTCACCCACTATGATCCGTCGATTGACAGGGCATTGAGTACTACTCGTTTAGATATTTATCCTAACTGATTCTTGGTATCATGGAGCCAGCAGTTTCACTCAGTGCTCAATCCAACCCTCCAAAAAACTCTGCTCAGGAAGAACCCTGACCATTGCGGAATTCCGTACCATCCCTTAGACAAAACGGTACCATGTATAGATTCTCTTAGACTAGAACCCTTCTTGATAAAATGTTAATACGAGCTGAACTATTAACATGGTTCAAACCAAGACTCAAATTGTGGGACATCCCCCAAATCCCAATGACACCACTGCTGTCCAGGCGACAATCCAGTGAAAATGAACACCATGATCATCACGACCACCATGACCACCACAACCACTATGACCACCATGACCACCATGACCACCACGACCACCACGACCAAGACCACTACAACTGCCATGACCAGCATGACCATGCCAACCATGACCCCCAAGCCTCCAAATATGAAAAATACCATTAAATTCTGAATCAATAAGAACACACATCATCGGTCATTGCTGTCAAACAAAGAATGTTCCAGGTCAGGATCAGAAGGATCCAGCTGTCGGAAAAAATCTACCCCCATCTCGCCTCCTCTACCGCTTGACTCCGACACAGGGACCACCACTCCAGGAACCGGCCCCGCTATCAGCGCCATAACCCCCAGAACTACTGCTTCAGGAAATGGCCCCACTGCCAGTGCCACAGCCCCTGGAACCACCTCTTCAGTAAGACACCCTGTTACAGGTGCCGAACCCTCTGCATCACACACCGGGACCACCTGTTCGATAAACCACCCTGCTCTGGGTGTCACATCTCCCGTACTATACACCAGACCCATCCCCCTGGAAGTCCTCTTCTTTTTAGAGGTGACCTTCCCCACACCATGTGCCAGAGTTGACCAACCCACCACTGCCCGATGACTCTAGATTAGACCACCATGCCTCCACACACTTGTCGGATGATTCTGACCATCCATTTTGATGGCATTCCACAACTTGGAAGCATCCAACAACCTCCTTAAGGTGGCACCGAGAGCGAAAATACCATCCCTGATTTCCCTCAGGATGTCACCATTTGTGGTACCCCTGTCCTTTAGAAGGGGAGGAACCAGTACCTCAACCTTCATTCTCTTTGAAGAGGATGCCCTGGGAACCTCTGTCTCCTCCCGCCTCCTCTTTCTCAAGGTTGCCCCCTTAACGACTGGCACCCCACTGACCTCGCACCTCACCCTGCTCTTCTGACAGGGAACACAGGTCTTGACCAATGTGGTCCACATACAAGGTTCCCCACATTTGCGACACCTGTCACAGGGTTCTGACCTCAACAAAGGAGGAATCCCCAGATTGGCAACCTGGTACAGGTCAGGATGATGGTGAATCAATGCCTGGCAGCTAGACTCAAAGGGTCCAAGATCTACCTCCTTCCTGGTTGCCCGTGCATCCCGAGCCACCTGATTTTCATAGGCCTTTTGTGCCCCCAAAATCTAGGCATCCTTCTCGAGATATCTCAGACACCTCCTCTCCACGTCCCTCACAACAGTGCTTGTCCTGACTACAGGCATGATAGAGTCATCCTCCTCACCCCCTGGATTACCCCCAGAAGATGAGTAGACAGACTCTACATCCAAAGGGTCACTGCTATCCAAGGATTCTTCGGACTCGGTCTCCTGATGTGGAACACCCCCATCTTCGGACCCCGACGGAGCAACGAAACCTGCCCAAGATGGTAAATCCTCCGGATCTTCGGCCGCCTGACTGGCCAAAAGGTCAAACTCTAGAGCCTTGGCATCACGCTCCACAGCCCGATCCTTCTCCTCCCTCCTCCTCCTCCAATCTGCCCCCTTTGTTTTTCCCTCCAGCTTTTGGACTTTGCCCCTCTGATTTTTTCTGATCTTCCAGGAGGCCTCCAATTTCTGCACCCCTTCCTCCCTCAACAAGCGAATCCGTTCCACACATTCGGCTTCGAAAGCATGCACCTGCTCCAAAACTTCTGCTTCGATATCCTGTTCCAGTCCGGACATGGGTGGGGGCAGGAAAGGAACTCAGGGAGAAGAAAAAGACCCCTTATATATGCATCGGATGGGCGCTCGGAAAAAACACCTATTATATCCCAATATGCCTAAAAAATAGTCCCACGCTCTTCTCTGCTCAATTCACGGCAAGATTAAGCTTAGGACCTCAAGGGCTCGGTCCTAGTGGAGGGATACTGTTATGGCCCATGCTGCCAATAAACTCACATTAAACCCCACAACCACCCGCACCATTTCTGAGACCTTTCCGACTACTCAAAGCCTGAATAACCGCTTTCTGAATCCTAATGTATCAATCCGAGGTTCTGCATTTCTGAACCTCTGAAGATTCCGAAGCCAAGGTTCCGCTCCTTTAATAAACAACGTGCAGGATCATCGCATACCTCAATCCCTTGTTTTTCATTCTGTATTGCCCCTTGTACTCCCTTTTCCCCCTTGTCTTTACTCGGCAAAGATAGTACAAAGACTAGATACATGTATATAAGTCACCAGTTGACTGGACTATTTGCCAGTATAAATATCGACTTAATTCTGCGTCGTAGTTTCCGATTCAGTTCCAGTAAACTTTCCAACTTTCCAAAATTAGGGACAGATGATCGAGGAGGGCACAACACATAAGTTAAAGCCAAGTCCCTGTGACCTCGAACCACTCAAATCACCCTATATCATGAACAGTCCTAGACCCCCGGGTGCTTCCGTCTTTCCGTCCCCATTCTGATTCCGATCGTAAACCTGACCTTTAGTCCCCCCATCTCTGGAGTACAAACCCTCTCTCAGAAATCATTCGGAACCTCCAGAACCCCTTCCGGAAGCCTCTAGCTAAGCGCCAACATGCAGATTTAACACAACACCACCCAAGGGAGTTTGGCAAATTTGGGAGAGAGTAGAGGAGGTATGGAATAACATACCACCAGAGGTGTGTCATAATTTGATAGAGAGTATGCCTAGAAGACTTGAGACAGTAATTAAGGCCAAGGGGGGCAATTCCAAGTACTAGAATTGCAACTTACTATTTCTCTGATACCCTCTCACAAAACTGAGTCAATGAGCCCTTGATTTGAATTGCCCATATCTTCATCACCTTTGACCAGAATTACATAATTTTTCGATGGTTGCATATCCCTGATCAGATTCTTTCTTTGATGCACCAACACCTTTTTCATATATGTTTTACATTCAAAGCTATTCAATGAATAGTCCAAAAGCACCAAACATTGACTCAGTTTTGTGAGTCACTGTAGTATAGCCCTGATGCTGTGCTGTTGCAATGGGAACAGTGTTGTGCTTATGCACTTGGTAACCAATTCAAACTCCACACTGAATTTGGATTAAGTGCCCAAATTTCTGGTTTTTGGGTAATATTAGCAAACTCAGCTGAGTTTGTAGACTCTTGTAGATACTGCAGTTGGGCATCAACAAAATAAAGGGCTTTTAGCCTTGAAATAAATCAGAAAAAAATAGGAGAAAAATATAGTGAATTTGAAGCTATTGGATACTACATTTATATACCTAAAGACTGATTTTTATTCCATAACTCTAGTGACAAAAAGTGAAAATAAGGGAAAATTGTAGAAGAAAATTAAGAGAAAAATAAAAGGCACCACTGGGTGCTTTTTAGACTAGGCCTAGATAGCTATGATCTCCTACAGGTATATAGGGTGCTGATATCACTGGCAAGGGACCATAGGATTTCCTCCTAGGATTTCCCCCCTTGTCAGGTAAGCCCCCTTTCTTGTATACATAGTCCAGTATCTAAACCGAGAATTTTACCCCTTGTCAGCTCTGTGTAATAGCCCACAGATGCTATAGGGGTTACCCTTACACAGTGCTCCATACTATATGCAGAACCATGTTATTTGATAGGTTGCATTTGTAGGGTGCAAACCTGCATCTCACCCCTGAGAGACCAATCTCAATATATTGTAATAATATATCGATTTCAGTATCATTCTGTGCGCTTCTGAATTCTAAATTTTTCTCACTTTTATTTGTATTTTTACCCTCAATATTGAGGGAGTTATTCATTTTC
>QLPI01003286.1:0-20737 GCA_003314275.1 Chroogomphus rutilus | reverse complement strand
GACAGGAGAAAAGAGCAGGATGACACCTGGACATGATAAGGGATTTGTGAAGGCAAATGTTGGCGGATAAGGCTGAAAATTGGAAAGGAGGTGGATGGAACCTGTAGGAAGGTGCGTGCAAAAATTTAGGAGGATTGGACAAGTGTGTGTTGCAGTGTGGGACGATTAAGACGCGGGGCCCATAACCTGTTGACAGGGAAGGTCTAGAGACTCTTAACTGTCACACACAGAGAGCAACAATGGCCTTTGGGGCTTGTCAATATGGATGCTAAAGACATGTATGTAACAAAGTAACTACTAACCTTTGGGGCTTGTCAATATGGATGCTAAAGACAAGACCCAAAGGTGTGCAATGGTGCGTCGTTATGGGCGCTTATTTTAAGCGCCAGAGCACGCAAATGCAGGAATGAAATGCACACAAGTGAAACACAAAGGTGCAAGAATAAAACACAATGCAGGGGAATAAAATCATACCCTAACACCATGACCAAATAATAGGCGAGTAGTAAATGTCCCAAAGGGGATCGGTTACAGGGAAGGGAGGGGAATGAAAGAATAACAATGAATAGAGGGGGTGGGATGAGGAAAGTGAACCAAATGATGAGCCGAATGTACTGAGCCAAGACCACATAATGACTTGTCACTGGTGTGGGATTAAACGGTAAGGGTCGATCGGTCAGTACTACCAAGTGAGCCGGAGCTTGGTATTGTGGGCTTGACAGCATGCATGTACATATTTCCTCATTCTGGGTATCGACTAGGCTTAGGCCCTTCTACCTTCTCCTTCTCTGTTAAGTCCTCTACTCGGGCCAGCATCATCGGCATCCTTCCGAGTACCCTGTCTGTTGCAAATCAGTGGCACGCACGCAAGAGTAGGGTGCAATGCATGAGTACATTAAAGCCAAAGCCACTACTCCCAGCCTGTAGGACTTGGCCATTCCCGTCCAACATCTCAGCATTCCCAAAGCCTGACAGTTCCCAAAGCTTGACAGCTGATTAGTAAGCTAAGCATCTAATTCTACACCTTTCTAATAGAGAAAGTCTTCCAGAAACTGGTAGTCTGTGTCATGGAAGGTACTAGAACCTTGTAGAAGTTCCTGGATCTATTTTGAGCTACTTTCCTTATTTAGTAATTAAAAAAAGCATTGTAGACCAGTTTTGAGCATGTGATTAAGAGCAGAGGCAGCACTGAGACACTGTGGTGTCTCACTATAATATTTGTATGAGACAGGGTTGTCTCAGGCTAATATTTGGTGTGTTTCTATTGAGAAACCAGCAGCTTGGCTCTGGGCTTGAATCTGGTTGCAGCCCGATTATCTGGAGAGCAGGGCTTGACTTTCAGGCCAAACCTTTGGTGGTAATTAATAGAAGTTGAATTAGGGATAATGGGGGTATTAGGGAGTATTATAAGGCACCAGGAAGGTTGGAAATGCCTTGGGGAGGAAGATTTGAAAGAGACTATACTTATTAGCAAATGCTAATACTATTGAGATAAGGTGGTTGTACAATAGAGAGCTTGATGTTTTTGTAGTTTTAGTCTTTTTATGTTGTTTTTGTGCTTATCTATCAACCACTTGAGAGATCCCCAACACCTTGCATTGGTCTTTCTGAACATGAACATATAGGCAGTGCAGCCCCAGACATGAAGATGTTAAACAGACACCATACCATGCCTGGAATAGAGTCATGTCATGAAGAGAATGAGTGGGACTGCGATTCCAGATGTAGACATAGGTAGCTAATGCTTCTTCCCATCAAAATTCAGGTAGTTTAGATTTAGAGAGCATAGTGGTAATAGCCTCAGCAGCTGTACGATTTGCACATTCAGCAACTCCATTCTGTTGTTGTTAGGGGATAACCTCCTGTCTCCTGAAGGCTATTCTCTTCCCAGTGTATTTTCTATTTTCTATCCTCCTCCCCCTATTAATTCTTTAGTTTAATTCTCATCTGTCTCACTGACTGTGACATGACTTACTCATGTCACAGTCACTAGCCATATAGTTGGCTGCTTAGGTAAGGGATCCTCACCTTATTCTCTTTTGGATCCCCTTACCAGGTATGCATTATATTGTATTTAGTATACCTTTTTCATATATATTTACCTTTTGGATCCCCTTACCAGTGTCTGATTGGCTCCATGGGTAGGCTTTAGGGTTCGAGTCCCTGAGTCAGGCCTAGGGAGAAGGCCAGGGCTGGGTGGTGTCTCGCTAGTTCTAGCTTCCAGCAGTTGCCTAGGATCAGTACCTGAGTAAGTTGCCCTTACAGTTGTGGACTGATATGAACAGTGTGTGTTGGCATTCAATTCTATCTAGATGTTACGTCCCATGCCCCCAACAAACCCATACCAACCCCCACAATCACCCACCCCCGTTTCCGAAACCTCCCCGACCACCGAAGGACGGACGATCACCCTCCATGGTTCCCGTTCCCGTGACATCCGTCCGAACCCCCGCTAGTCCGACCCCGATTCCCATGACCAAGGTTCCGCATCTTGATAACTGACGCGCCAGTTTATCGCGTACCTTACTCCCTTGTTCTTCTTTACTATTGACCCCTTGTACTCCCTTTCTTCTTGTTTTATGACCGGCAAAGATAGTACAAGGATAGTCGCATGTATATAGTCTGCCAGTCGACTGGACTGTTCGCTAGTACAAATATCGATTTAGTCTCCCCACCTAGTTTCCGATTCATTTCCGGTAAACCTCCGTCCCCTCTCCGAAATTAGGGACAGACGATCGAGGAGGGTGCAACACATAAGTTGAAGCCAAGTGCCTTCGACCTCGAACACCTCAGTGGCCAGATTGAACCATTCCGCGACCGACCCTAAGTTCCCGGCGATTCCGCCTCCGTCCGTAGTCCATCTGACTCCACCTTCGGTCCTCGGCCCCGTTACGGACCTCCACGCTAACCCGGATAGCCCCTTCGGAAGTACTAGCTAAGCGCCTGACATGCGGACTTAACACTAGATCTGTAAAAGCCTGAAACTCCCTGGACATATATTCCCTACCATTGTCATAACATAAATACTTGATCTTCAGACCAAGCTGTGTCTCTCTGCCTAAGCACCTCATCCTTAGTGTGGAGAGAGTGGAATGAGCGAAAGTGAGTCTTGTCATCAATGAACAGAACCCAATACCTATACCCAGAATGGGTGTGCACAGGAAGAGGTCTATGGAGATTGGGATGGACAAGGTCAAGTGGCTATGATGCATGAGTAGATGGAGGAGGAAAGGGATTCTGATGTTGCTTACCAGCAAGACATGGTTCACAAATAGGATCAGGGTTTTGCTTTGACTTGAGCACCAAACCATTTACCAGATCACCCTGAACAAGGCATTTGATATTCTCTAGATTTGTATGTGCAAGATGATGATGCCAGAGAGAGAGATCTATGACACAAGTGCTGGAAAATTTCACAGACTTGGACACAGGAATGGTAGAACTGTCAAGAAGGGCAGTGTTGTGAGTATTTACAGAGGCAGTGAAGAGGAGTGAATATAATACAGTCATGGACAATGGTGACAATCAACTGCCTTTAATGAGTGAGATATAAGACAGAGAGGAGGTTGTTGCATAGTGCAGGAACATGGAAAACTCAACTAAACTTTGATTCATTTAAAGAACTTTGTGCCCTATATCTACATATATATTATATTAATAGAAAATATATAACAGGTCTGAGTTGATTTGGTATTGTTACAGCAGTTTTGCAAGTGAGGTTGTTAAGGCTAACTGCCTGAAAAACAAATTTTCTTGTGGCAGTTTTACATAATTCTTTTTATTACCTGGCACTTTATATTAGGTTGAAGAGGTTTTTTATTGATTTTGAAGCAAAATAGCTGCAAAATGACTAAATGCTAGTAGTTTTCTTTTTACCTAAGGTAGTGGACAAAAGGTTTCCGCTAAGGTCACGTGACTCAAGTGTCATATCTACCAGGATCTGGCAACATCAACAAAAAATGATTCTGAGACCACAGATCAATGGCATAGAACTATATGTACATAGTCTTGGTTTTACTTTTTGAAAAAAATCACTATTGCAAATGTAGTATATCAAAACTTTCAAACATCTTCTGAAAATTCATAATCACAGTTTTAAGCAGTCTGATACTGTCAAAAAAATTTTGGTCACAAGATTGTTGTGCTGACATAATCACCTATATAAGGAAATATTCCATATATAGAAAGACATTCCCACAGATAAGGTAGAGGACATATTCTGCTAAGGTCACATGACTCAAGTGTCATATCCATCATTTTGCACAAGGATCTGACAACATGCCAGATACTATTTTAGCTGAGTTGGACAAGGCAGCTGATATTATATAGTTGTCAAGCCCACAATACTGAGCTCCGGTTCACTCAGTAGTACTGACCGAACAACCCTTACCATTTAATCCCACATGCCAGTGACAAGTTATTTCTCACTAGTACGTGGTCTCAGCTCAGTGCATTTGGTTCATGTCAAGTACACATACCAAATGTCTGGTAATTTGGCAGTGCCGACCGGATAGCCAGACTACGTCCACATACAAGTGCTCATGCTATATGCAAGTCACTTGGTACGCTGGTCTTGGCTCGGAACATCCACCATCCACATTCCTTGTCCCTATCCCTTATTTACTCTGCCCCACCCACCACCCATTAATCCCACCTCGTCCACTCCCTACTCCTCAACCCACCTCACCTTGGGACATCCTGTCCTTGTTTTATCCTCGGCCACAACCCTATTGTTTTATAGTCGGGCACTCCCTATTGTCCTATCCTTGGCCACATTCCTATTATTCTATTTCCATTGTCCTATCCCCGTTTACATTCCTTCATTCTAATTTTACTCGTTATAGACAATACCCCCATATGCTCTGCATACCTTATTGTCCTACATTCCTTATTCCACATGTCGCTTCTTAACCTATATAAGTAGGACATGCATGTACATACTTCCTCATTCTGGGTATTGACTAGGCTTAGGCCCCTTACCTTCTCTCTCCTCTGTAAAGTCCTCTACTCGGGCCAGCACTTTTGGCACTCTCCAAGTACCCCCTCTGTCCCAAATTCGTAGCATGTATGGAAAGTAGGGTTATGTTGAAGCTAAAGCTACAATTTTTGGCCCGCAGGACTTGGCCACTCCTGCCTGCATCTTCGGCAGTACCAAGGCCTGACAGTTCACCATTTGGTTCACTTTCCTCATCCCATCCCTTCTATTCCTTATTATTCTTTCATTCCCCATCCTTCCCTTCACCTATTTCCCCTTGGGACATTTACTATTCATTTATTATTCGGTCATGGCCCTATTGTTTTATGTTCGGCCACTTTCTATTGTTCTATTTTCACTCACACTCCTACTCATTTATTATCGGTCATATCTCATTGTTCTATTCTCGTCTACATCTTATTGTTCTATTCTAGATCACTGTGGACAATACTTCCACATGGTCTCCATACCTTATTCTTTTCTCCATGTCTTATGCCACCCTTATTCCACATTCCACCTCTTGACCTATATAAGTAGCAAATGCATGTACATAGTTCCTCATCTGAGTATCAACTAGATTTACACCTTCCTGCTCTCCTTTCTTCTGTCTAGAGTCCTTTACTCAGGCCAATACTCTCAGCACTCTCCCGAGTATCTCTTCTGTTCCAAATCAGTAGCATGCACGGAAAGTAGGGCACAACACACAAGTACTTTGAAGCTACACCACTCCGACCGGCCTGCAGGACTTGGCCGCTTCCCACCAGCATCGTGAAGTCAGCACTATTAATGTGCTTGGCCCACGCATCGTTGGCATTACTGATACCTAACAATAGTGTAGCTCAACCATTATTTCCAAAACAAATTGCCATCCTCTGTAGCAGAATATAATTTTTTTCAACCATGAAAATTTTTGTTCCTGTGACCGTGACATCACATCACATGACCTTAGCGGAAACTGTTTGTCTGCTACCTTACATATACAGAAATAGATTAACCTACCTAGCAGGTAGGAATCCTAAGAGAAAGTATAGTATTAAGATTCCTCTCTGCTAGCAGGCTCATTATATGCTTGTAAGGACAACCCCTATAGCCATCAGGGGACAACCTTTTTCAAACTCTGATTCAACTCCAAAACCAGCCCATCCAATCCAGTATTATTCTACAACTAAAGGCAAAGGTCCAGGGGTAAGAAGAAAACTCAGATGATATTATGTCCTTGTCAAACTTTGGGTACTGACGGACTTCAGGACTGCCGAAGGGTTGGGTGGACAATGGCCAAGTCCTGCAGGCCAAGAGTAGTGGTGTTGGCTTCAACATACATACTTGTGTGCGTGCCACCGATTTGCAACAGACGGATACTCGGGAGGATGCTGCTGATGCCGGCCCGAGTCAAGGACTTAACAGAGGGGAAGAAGGTAGGAGGGTCTAAGTCTAGTCGATACCCAGAATGAGGAAATATGTACATGCATGTCCTACTTATATAGGTTAAGAAGTGACATGTGGAACAAGGAATGTGGAACAATAAGGTATGCAGGGAATGTATTGTCCACAACGAGTATAATTAGAATGAAGGAATGTAAACGGGGATGGGACAATGAAAATAGAATAATAGGAATGTGGCCAAGGATAGGACAATAGGGAGTGACCGATTATAAAACAAGGGGGTTGTAGCCGAAGATAAGACAGGGATAAGATGTCCGAGGTAAGACGGGTCGGGGACGAGGAGTGGAACAGGTAGGATTATTGGATTGGTGAGTAGGATAAGGTGGATGAGGAATGGGAACGAGGGACGTGCTGAGCCGGGGATGGTGTATTGAGTATGTTGCTTGGTCACCGGCTGAGTACTTGGTCGGCACTGCCGAACTACCGGGCCTCGGTACATGCACTTGACAGTCCTTGATTTCCTCTTAGATCTCAGACATCCAAAGTATTATTTAAACTGATCACTGTACTCTGAATCAAGTCCATCATATCTGAGTCAAATCTGTCACATATGTCATGTCTACATGTCCATCACACCCATATAGTGGGTACTGGGGAAAATCTATAAAAGACTCTGTCACACATAGCAACAAGGGCCTTTGAGGCTTGTCAATATAGGTGTTAAAGACAAGTGTATAACAGAGTAACTACTGGTCTTTGGGGTTTGTCAATATGGTTGTTAAAGATAACACACAAATGCAGTGGAATGAAATCATACCCCAACACCCCCCTGATGAGTTACTACTGTAACTATCACATATGCTTTTCAATTCCCCATTAGGTTCCTACATCTATCTACCTTAACTCACTCCAGTGGCTTGGTATAAGGGCAACCACAGTGGTGCCTGAGAGCCATCACACAGGGCCTAGCAATGAGGGATTTCCTAAGAGGAAAACCTAGGCCCTTTGCTAGTGAGTCCTGTAATCTATATACCCTGTGCCCACATACTGCTTCCTCATCATACATTACCCTTCCTCTGGGTCCAGCAGTATGATCTCCTGAACACTTGTAGGCCTGATCCCAGGAGTCTGGTTTGAGATATTGGCTTATCGGCTTGGCATATGATGGGAAAGTTGGTCAGTCATTGACCCTTAGGAAAAGGCTTCTCAAGTCTTGGCCCTGGGCTTGTTTGTTACCTTGGCCAACATTCTCAGGTCCTCCTGTCTCACTCTTCCATGGGTATGTCTCTTGTCATCTGTAGGTCTCTAAGATGGCAAGGTTATCATGCTGTTGGGCTAAGGTCTCAACTGGCTGTGTCAGCCTATCAACTGAGTGGTTGGTGCTTGGCTTAGGGAAACAGACAGGTCATCCCCTGACACTTGATGAGTAGATCAGCTGTAGGGGATCTCTTAAAATACAGAATAATTGGGTAGATAAAAAGCACAAAAACATTTGAAAAGATTTAAGTACAAAAAATAAAGAGCTTCTGAGATTGTAATAACATTGTGTAAACTCAGCACTAATGTAATAGTAAGGTAGAAGACAAATGGTTTCCGCTATGGTCACGTGACTCAAGTGTGACATCCACCATTTTGCACAAGGATCTGGTAACATCAACAAAAAAATTATTCTAAGACCACAGATCAATGGCATAGAACTATATATATGTACATAGTGTTGGTTTTACTTTTTGAAAAAAATCACTATTGCAAATGTTGTATATCCAAACTTTCAAACATCTTCCCAGAATTTATAATCACATTTTTTAAGCAGTCTGACACTGTCAAAAAAATTTTTGGTCACAAAATTTTTGCACTGATGTAATTACCTATATAAGGAAATATCCCATATATAGAAAGTCATTCCCACCAGTAATAGTGACAGTCCAGGGTATCTGTTGCTGTCAAAAATCTACTAGGACATGCCTAAACTCAAGAGAAGCTGGAGAGTATCTAACCTTGGGACCCAGGGCATTAAGGTTTGACCTTTTAATCTGTTCAGGATGAATTGTTGACAAGAATTTCCCTACAGAAGCAGAAAATTACACAACCTGATTTACATAGGGAGGAAGCCCAAAGCCTTTTATTCAGTGAAGATTTCTCACAAAGCCAAAATTCATCAGCATCTACTTTATCTCAGCTGTCTATCAAGTCTATGATACTGAGCCCTGGTTCACTCGGCAATACCAACTGACCGACCCTTACCCATATCATCCCTCACTATCATGTGGTCTTGGCTCGGTACATCCGGTACATTATCTGGACCACTCCTCTCATCCCATCCCCTCTATCCTCTACTATTCTCCCATTCCCTGTCCATTCCCTTACCTGTTTTCCTTGGGACACTTATTATTCATTTATTATTCGGTCACAGCCCTATTGTTTTATCTTCGGCTGTTGTCCATTGTTCTATTCTCATCCACTCTCTCATTATCTTATTCTCAGCCATATTTCATTATTCTATTCTTACTTATATTTCTTATTCTATTCTTGATCACTGTGGACAATACAATACCTCCACATGATCCTTCATACCTTATTGTTCTCCATTCCTTATGCCACCCTGTTCCACATCTTACTTCTTAACCTATATAAGTAGTGGATGTATGTAGATAGTTCCTGTCAAGTACACATACCGAGATTCCGATAATTCGGCAGTGCCAACCAAACAGTCATCCTATGTCCACGTACAAGTGCCCACGCCACATGCAATCACTTTGTATGCTGGTCTTGGCTCAGCACATCCACCATCCACATTCCTTGTCCCCATCCCCCATCTACTCTACGCCATTCACCATCCATTAATCCTACCACACCTACTCCTTATTCCTCAATCCGCCTTACCTCGGCACATCCTGTCCTTGTTTTATCCTCGGCCATAACCATTGTCTTATAGTTAGGCACTCTCTATTGTCCTATCCTTGGCCACATTCCTATTATTCTATTTCCATTGTCCTATCCCCGTTTACATTCCTTCATTCTAATTTTACTCATTGTGGACAATATCTCCACATGCTCTGCATACCTTATTGTTCCACATTCCTTATTCCACATGTCACTTCTTAACCTATATAAGTAGGACATGTAAGGGCAACCCTCCGGACTTCTCCGGAGCTATCTCATGGAGAGGGGCCTAGGCAGGGGGAATCCAAAGTTTAATTACAATTACTATCTAAATACATGTGGGACCCTCACCTAGGCAGGGGGAATCCAAGAGGAAAGTCTAAGGATCCTGCTGCTGGTGAGCCCTTCTTATACCCTTTATGTAAGTGGTCTGTGCACTAGCTTACAAATCTATACATCGGAGTCTGTAGGGCCAAAATCCTGGTACTAAGTCCAGGACTTGGCATTTATCCTGGGTTCTAGTCACCATGCTAAACCCATTCTGGTTTCCCATCCGGCAGTTCCTAAACTCCTGACCCTTGAAGCATTGTCCATATACGGATTGATCTGTTGGTTACATGGGGGGCCATGGATATCATGGACAGTGTGGAGATGGTGTGGATGGTGGCCCAGATGATGATGGGGATGATGGATACTTTGGGAGTTCAGCGGATAGTAGGGCCTGTGAGTGTCACCTAGGTACAAAGGTTGAGGTATTCCTCCTTGTCCTTGGACCCTTGTTTCCAATCTCAGATTTGGAACGGAGTTTGAAATATGGTTTCGGACTCGGATCTAGGATTCAGAAAGGGTTGTCCCCTGACATCACCCCCCCTTCTAGAGTGCTGCATCCTTGTGGCACAGAATGACAGGTATTCGAAGGCTATTGTCCAGATTCTCCGAGGTACTCCCGGGTGTTGCTGGTAGAACTCCCATACTTTAGCTTGTGCATGCATGTCCTCCTCTTTCACCCATGTATTCTCTTCATAACCATACCCTTTCCATTTCACCAGAAAATAGAGCCCTCCTCGCATCAAATGACTGTCTAACACCCTTTCCACCTTGTAATGCTCTTCCTCATCGATTAGTTCTGGAGGTGGAGGTGGTTTTGACTTCCACCCTGGAATTGGGTCTTCTGGGGCTGGAAGGAGTTTGACCACATTGAAGACTGGGTGGAGCCTGGACAGGGTCTGTGAGAGCCGAACTTGTAGGCATGTTTCCCTACCCTCCGCTGAATGGTGTAAGGCCTAAGATACCAGTGACTTAACTTCCGTGAGGGCCGGCTTGTCTAGATGTCCAATGCATCTAGGAATACTCAGTCTCCTACCTAGTATTCCGGTGCTGGAGTTTGTCATTGGTTGTAATACCATGCCATGTCATCTTTCACCTTTGCCAGTGCTGATTTGGCTTTTTCCAATGACTTTTCCATCCGATCCTTGAACTCGTTCACCTTTTCCATGCGTGACTCTGGCTGTCGTGGTTCAAAACCCATTTGGGGGTGTCGCCCTGTGTCTAGCATAAAGGGGGTTTGTTGCATAGCAGAGTGTGCATGGTTATTGTATTAGAATTCTGCCATTGGTAGGAGCTTGTCCCAGTCATCCTGCCTGTCAGGGGATGACCCTTTCTAGACCCTCTCTGAAACCGAAACAAGGTCCAAGATCCCATCTTAAACTCCAACCGACTCCGACCAGCTCCGAGGCTAGAACAGACCAATGGGTCAGAGCCTGACCAGGTCCAAGTCCTATCTCGGACAAACCCTGAGGAAAGGAGACCGGAATCAGAGGATCACTGAGCAAAGACTCGGAAGGGATTTAACATGAGAGACAAAACCCTGAATAAGCGCCTGAGCGTCAGACTTAGTACCAGGAGGTTGGCTCTGCAAACCCCAATGTATTGATTTGTAAACTAGCGCACAGACCACTTACATAAAGGGTATAAAAGGGGCTCACCAGCAGCAGGATCCTTAGACTTTCCTCTTTGGATTCCCCCTGCTTAGGTGAGAGCCCCACATGTACTTAGGTAGTCATAATTAAAGCTTTGGATTCCCCCTGCTTAGCTCTTCTGTGAGATACCTCCAGTTGATGCTGAAGGGTTGCCCTTACAGCAGGAAAGTCTCTCCCAATAAGGACCGGGAGCTGCGCTACAGTACAGTCATAGGTAGTTTCGGACTCAACGGAGATGACTCCGAAAGTACCGACTCCTGCATGTACTTAACACCAGACTCCCCCTCCTCTTCAGCCATAATCACCGATAACCTCACTGGTCTCGCCCTCGGCATGGATTCCGAAGAACGACTGCGGAGGTTAGAACAAGAATTGGCAGAAAACTGAACGGCGAATGCTGCAATAAACAAAGCCCTCAGGGCAATCATGACCAAACTAAATGAGCCCATGTATCAGGGGTTAAACCCCGAAGATTTAGAGGATGACCCAACACCGAGCGCACATTTTTCGGACCACCGAAACACTGCCATCTCGTCAGGGAGCTCCAGAGTCAGGCCTGCACCTCCTTCTGACTTCGACGGAGATAGAGAGAAGGGGAGGGCCTTCCTCAACTCCTGTAACATATACTTCGTAATCTGCGGAGATCAATTCCCTAACGGCCAGGCTCGGATACACTGGGCTCTCTCCTACTTCAAGTCCGACAGAGCAGCCCGCTTCGTGAACAAAATACTCCAAAGTGAACGGAACGGACACCCTTACTATTTGGACTGGAAAACCTTCGAGTCGGACTTCATACGACATTTCTGCCCAAAAAACGAGCAACTCTCTGCCCTCACACAATTAGAAGGGACAGGCTGGTGGTACCAAGGAAAGGACTCCGTAGAAGAATACATTGACCAGTTCACAGAGCTGGTGGATCTCGCAGAATACCACGATGACAAAATGATTGTAGTCAAGTCCCGCCAAGGCCTCGAACCAAGAGTACAGACCAAAGTTGCCCTCCTAGGAAGTGGGATGCCAAACTTTGACGATCCCAAAGGATGGTATGAAGCGGCTCGAAGGGTTGCCTGGGACCAAGAAGCCAACGATGCATTCACGGAGGCTCACCGCAACCAACTCAGGACTTCCACCTGCTTAACCAACGCACCCCCAAAACCGGTTCTCAGACTACCAAGGATGACTACATTACCTCCGTGCCTTCCAGAATCGCCCCGACGAGCCCCTACACCGTCTCCTGTTACACAAAGAGAAGCTCCTACCCCAATGGAGGTGGATTGGACCCAAGCTAAGGGTTCCACTCTTGGAGTCTGCCACTGATGCCGAAAACCTGGGCACTACGCACGAGACTGTCCATTATCCTTCGACATCCAAACAATGAGTACGGAAGAGAAGCTAGAGTTAATTCTGGAGCTTCTCAACCTTGTAGGAGTGTCAGAAAAAACACCGAAGGAAGTACTGGAAGACCCAGAAATGACCGAAGAAGTAGAGGAAGAGGATTTTGAGGCCAGCAGTGGGTGAATCGTGTGCCCCTGCTGCCTGTACATAATAGGTACTCGTGCTTAGAGGAAAAAAGTGACGTGATCCCCACATGTTCCCTCTCAGAAGAGCAACCACCTAAAGACACACAAGAATCAGAGACTCCACCAAAGCAGTCTCGGACATGACTCCGAAAATGGGAGAGACGACTTCCGAAGAAGTACGTGGTCGCTACCACCCCAAGTCCGAAGTCCCTGGTCATCAAAGTCGAGATTCAAACAACAGACACGGCAGAAGTCAAATCAAGACCTGCTCTTATAGATTGTGGGGCCACGGGACAGTTCATGGACAAAGGCTATGTGGAGAAACACCAACTCACCACTCGAAAACTCCAGAGGCCTATCACGGTTTACAATGTGGACGGGTCACCAAACAAAGCCGGAGCCATCCGAGAAATCGTTGACGTGGTCCTTCGAGTAGATGGACACACGGAACACACCTCGTTTGCAGTCACCAGCTTAGGAAAACAGGACCTTATCCTGGGCTTTACCTGGTTAGAAGAGCATAACCCCGAGATCAACTGGCAGACTCGGAAGGTTAACATGAGTCAGTGCCCAGCGAAGTGTCACCAATGCTGAGCAGAGGTGCGGGATGAACGCAAAAGGGAACGGGTACTGAAAAACCAGGTCCATGAGTGTCGGATTGGCCCGTTTCCAAAACTCTGGGAAGAAGAAGGTCATGAGGAGGCAGATGAAGAGAATGAAGAGGAGAAGGACCCGCTGGATGACCTGGAGCAAGGGGATAGGGTGATGTGCATGATACTCCCGCAGGAGGAAGAACATGTCCAGACCACGCAAACTACTTCCCAGAGGCTAGCAGAGGCCCACTACAAAAATGTCCGAGTGGAAACGGAGATCCTGGAGTACCTCCAAGAGTTCGAGAATGTTTTTGCCAAAGAGTCCTTCGACGAACTCCCTGATAGAAAGGTTTGGGATCATGCCATTGAACTAGAACTAGGAGCTAGTCCAGTTAACTGCAAGGTGTACCCCATGTCCCTGTTGGAACAAGCCGAGCTAGACATCTTCATTCAAGAGAACCTTAGAACAGGGCACATCTGACCTTCCAAATCTCCGATGGCATCTCCGGTCTTCTTCATTAAAAAGAAGGAGGGATCTCTCTGACTCATCCAGGACTATCGAAAGCTGAACGCAATGACAGTAAAAAATCGATACCCACTCCCCCTTATTCCAGAGCTAGTAAATCAACTCAGAGGAGCCAAGTATTTTACAAAGTTGGATGTCCGGTGGGGGTATAACAATGTCCGAATCAAGGGAGGAGATGAGTGGAAAGCTGCCTTCCGGACAAATCGAGGACTGTTCGAACCACTCGTAATGTTCTTTGGGCTAACAAACAGTCCAGCCACCTTTCAGACGATGATGAATGACATCTTCCAAGACCTCATCTTAGAAGGACTCGTCTGTGTGTACATTGATGACATCCTCATCTACTCTTGGATCTTGGCGGAACACCGAAGGGTCACACGTCAGGTGTTAGAACGCCTCCAAGAGCAAAAACTCTACCTTCGGAAGGAGAAGTGCGAGTTTGAGAGGACCCGGATCAAATATCTAGGACTCATTATATCGGAAGGAAAGGTAGAGATGGACCCAGTCAAGGTCCGAGGAGTAACAGAATGGCCGACCCTGGAGAACCAAAAAGAGGTCCAGTCATTCCTCGGATTTGCCAACTTCTACCGGCGCTTCATCAAAGACTTCTCCCTCCATGCCCAACCGCTCTTTGATCTCACAAAGAAAGGGGAACAATGGAGGTGGGGAGAGAAGGAGAGAACAGCACTTGAGAAGTTGAAGGAACTCATTACCTCGGCACCGATACTAACCTTCCCGGATGACTCTCAGATGTACAGAGTAGAAGCAGATGCCTCGGACTTTGCTACAGGAGCCACCATCTCGCAACAGTCATCAGAAGATGGAATGTGGCATCCAATCGCCTTCTTCTCCAAAAGCCTAAGTCCAGTAGAGAGGAACTATGAAATCCATGACAAGGAAATGCTGGCCATCATCCGAGCCCTAGAGGAATGGCAGCACTTCCTTGAAGGGACCCAGCTCCAGTTCGAAATCTGGACGGATCATAAAAATCTGGAATACTTCCGAACTTCCAAAAAGCTCAACCGAAGGCAGGCCCGATGGTCCCTCTTCCTCTCCTGTTTTGACTTCACACTCCATCATCGACTGGGCTGGAGTATAGGCAAGGCGGATGCACTCTCCAGAAGATCAGACCACGGGTCAGGATCGGAGGACAATGAAAATATGACCCTCCTCCAACTGGAACTATTCGCGATCCAAGCACTGGAAGGAATCACGGCAATCAGGGAAGAGAGAGACATCCTTCATGACATACGAACAAAACTTTGGACTTTGGGCCCAGAGGACCCGGTAGCCAAAGCCATTGTGGAGCTACGACGGGGGCATGCCAAGTTCGTACGATCTGTGGAATGGATGGAACGGGATGGCCTCCTCCAATTCCGAGGAAAAATCTACGTCCCGAACGATCTGGACCTTTGGAGGCATATTGTTTCGTAGCACCATGATACATGAGTAGCTGGGCAGCAGGGAGGTGGAAAACATTGGAGTTGATCTCCAGGAATTACTGGTGGCCCCAGATGTCATGATATGTGGGACAATATGTGAAAACCTACGACTCCTGCATATGGACTAAAATCCGAAGGCAACCCCCAATTGGAGAGCTAGAGCCGCTTCCCATCCCAGAGGCTCGATGGGACACTATCAGCGTAGACTTTGTAGTGGAGTTACCCGATGCCCATGGATATGACGCGGTTATGAATGTGGTCGATTCAGTAAGCAAAAGGGCCCACTTCCTCCCCACACATACTACTATCACGGCACTAGGGGCCGCACGACTCTACCTAACACACGTGTGGAAACTACACGGACTCCCGAAACAAGTAGTTTCGGACCGAGGCCCTCAATTCGTCTCGGAGTTTACTTGCAAACTCTACTGACTTCTAGGAATCAAGCTCGCAATGACAACAGCTTACCATCCACAAGGAGATGGGCAAACAGAACATGTCAACCAAGAGCTAGAGCAATATCTCCGAGTCTTCGTCAATGAATGGCAGGATGACTGGAATGAACTCCTACCAATGGCAGAATTCCAGTACAATAATCATGTACATTCTGCCACACAACAGACTCCCTTTATGTTAGATACGGGATGACACCTGCAGATGGGTTTCGAACCGCAACAGCTGAAGTCACAAACAGAGACAGTAAATGAGTTCAAAGACCGAATGGAACAGTCATTGGAAGAAGCAAAGTCGGCGCTGGCAAAAGCAAAAGAGGATATGGCACGGTATTACAACCAATGCCAAACTCCGGCACCGGAGCACCAAGTCGGAGACCGGGTGTTCCTAGATGCTTCGGACGGACATCCAAACAAAACGGCCCTCACGGAAACTAAGTCACCGATACTTAGGACCTTACACAATCCTACAAAAAGTAGGGAAACATGCCTACAGACTCCAACTTCCGCAATCCCTGTCTCGGCTCCACCCAGTCTTCAATGTAGTCAAGCTCCTTCCAGCCCCCGAAGATCCAATTCCAGGACGGAGATCGGAACCACCTCCACTGCTGGAGTTAATAGATGGAGAAGAACACTACAAGGTAGAACAGGTGTTGGATAGTCGTCTGATGCGAGGAGGACTCTACTTTCTAGTCAAATGGCAAGGGTACGGATATGAGGAGAATACATGGGTGAAGGAAGAAGACATGAACGCACCTGCCAAAATACAAGAATTCTACTTACAACACCCCGGGGCACCTCGGAGAATCCAAGCGACAGCATTCGAATCCCTATTGTTCTGTGCCACGAGGATGCAGCACTCTAGAAGGGGGGGTGATGTCAGGGGACGACCCTTTCTAGACCCTCTCCGAAACCAAAACAAGGTCCAAGATCCCATCTTAAACTCCAACCAACTCCGACCAGCTCCGAGGCTAGAACAGACCAATGGGTCAGAGCCTGACCAGGTCCGAGTCCTATCTTGGACAAACCCTGAGGAAAGGAGACCGGAATCAGAGGATCACTGAGCAAAGACTCGGAAGGGATTTAACATGAGAGACAAAACCCTGAATAAGCGCCTGAGCGTCAGACTTAGTACCAGGAGGTTGGCTCTGCAAACCTTGATGTATTGATTTGTAAACTAGTGCACAGACCACTTACATAAAGGGTATAAAAGGGGCTCACCAGCAGCGGGATCCTTAGACTTTCCTCTTTGGATTCCCCCTGCTTAGGTGAGAGCCCCACATGTACTTAGGTAGTCATAATTAAAGCTTTGGATTCCCCCTGCTTAGCTCTTCTGTGAGATACCTCCAGTTGACGCTGAAGGGTTGCCCTTACACTGCCTCTCATTAACAAAGATCCGGAGATATTGCTCTAACTCCTGGTTGACATGTTCTGTCTGACCATCTCCTTATGGGTGGTAGGCTATTGTCGCTGCGAGTTTGATTCCCAGGAGTCGGTAAAGCTCCCGAGTGAACTCCAAGACAAACTGAGGGCCTCGATCCAAAACTACCTGTTTAGAGAGCCCATGTAATTTCCACACGTGGGTTAGGTAGAGCCATGCAGCTCCCAAGGCTGTAATGGTGGTATTTGTAGAGAGGAAGTGGGCCCTCTTACTCACTGAATCAACCACATTCATGACTGCATCATATCCATGTTGACAGGGAAGGTCTAGAGACTCTTAACTGTCACACACAGAGAGCCACAATGGCCTTTGGGGCTTGTCAAAATGGATGCTAAAGACAAGTATATAACAGAGTAACTACTAACCTTTGGGGCTTGTCAATATGGATGCTAAAGACAAGACCCAAAGGTGTGCAATGGTGCGTCATTATGGGTGCTTAGTTTAAGTGCCAGAGAATGCAAATGCAAAAGTGAAAAGCGCAAAAGAGAAACAAAGATGCAAGTGCAAAACACATATGCAGGGGAATAAAATCATGGTGTGGGGGTTACATCACACTCCTCTTTTAGATAAGAGAACCTATTATGTACAGGCAGTGGGGGCACATGATTCACCCACTTCTGGCTCCAAAATCCTCTTCATTTTCCCTTGCTCCTGCTTCTTCTGTTGCTTCCACTGTCTCTCCTAGTATGGCCTCCAATACTCCTAAAAGGGCCAGAAGTTCTGGGAGTAATTCCAACTTCTCTTCTGCATTCATGGTCTAAATATCAAAGGACAAGGGACAGTCCCATACACAATGCCCAGGTTTCTTGCACTGGTGGCAGACTCCCAGAGTAGGATTCCTTGCTCGGGTCCAGTCTACCTCCATTGGGGTTGAAGTCTCTTTTAGCATGACCGGTGAAGGCATTGGGGTACGACGAGTGATTTCTGAAAGTCGAAGCAGGGGATTTGGCATTTTTGAGGCTCCCAAAACTTGCTTGGGGGGTGTGCTCAGCAGGCGTATGGGAGTCCGGAATTGGCTACGATGGACTTCTGTAAATGATTCATTAGCCTCTTGGTCCCAGGCAACCCTTTGTGCTGCCTCGTACCAGCTGTCAGGATCATTGAAACTCAGTGTGCCACTTCCCAGAAGGGCGACCTTTGTTTGTATCCCTAGTTTGAGGCCTCTGCAGAACTTAATCACCACCATCTTGTCATCATGGTATTCTGCTAGGTCGATTAATTCCGTGAACTGGTCAATGTATTCCTCCACGGAGTCTTTGCCCTGATACCAGCCCGTCCCTTCTAGGCGCATAAGGGTGGAGAGTTGTTCATTTTTCGGGCAGAAGTTCCCTATAAAGTCCAATTCAAAGGCCCTCCAGTCCAAGTAGTGGGGGTGTCCGTTCCTTTTGCTCTGAAGGATTTTGTTTGCAAAGCGAGCTGCTCTTTTGGATTTGAAGTAGGAAAGGGCCCAATGTATCTGGGCTTGGCTGTTCGGGAATTGGTCTCCACAGATCACAAAATAGATGTTGCAGGAGTTGAGGAAAGCCCTCCCTTTTTCTCTGTCCCCCTCAAAGTCTGACGGAGATGCAGGCCTCACTCTGGAGTTTCCTAGAGTGGTGTTCCGAAGGTCGGGGAGGCATACACTCGGTATTGGCTCATCCCTCTAAGTCTTTGGATCTCAGCCCTTGATATGTGGAATTATTGTTTGGCTTAGCCATGATTGCTCTGAGGGCTTAGTTTACTGCAGTGTTTGCCATTCAGTTTTCCGCCAGTTCTTCCTCTAACCTCTGCAATCGCTCTTTGGCTTCTATGCTAGAGGTAGGATTTGTGGGGATATCCATGGTTATGGCTATAGAGGAGGGGGAGTCCAGCGTTAGGTATGCCCAGGAGTTGGTACTCTCCGAATCACTTCCGTTGAGTCCAAAGCTACCTATGACTGTACTACAATGTAACTCCTGGTCCTTTTTAGGAGAGACTTTCCTGCTGTAAGGGCAACCCTCCAGACTTCTCCGGAGCTATCTCACAGAGAGGGGGGCCTAGGCAGGGGGAATCCAAAGTTTAATTACAATTACTATCTAAATACATGTGGGACCCTCACCTAGGCAGGGGGAATCCAAAGAGGAAAGTTGTTTTGGAACCTGGACAAGACCTTGGTGTTAAAGATATAACACTTCAGTCAAGCACTGTGTGAAGTGAAGCAAGACGAAGAAGAGTTTCAAACCCTGCTGCAGCACAACTCCGGAAATAATTTAATATTTATACCTTGGTCACAATCTGTGTAATAACTCTAGCAAGCTAATACAATGAGAAGGTGATGTATTTGTTAGCAGCAATGAATGAGACTATCAAAGTCTGTAGGTTCAGGACACTTAGGGGTCCAGAGATATTCCAATGAAAGGGAATGCGCTTAGAGGAAAGAGGAAGTAAGTGGACTGAACGGATTACCCAGTCAATGCACTCTAAAATGAGGGGAGGCCAAGACAGAAATTACAATAAAGTAATCTCAAGAGACAAAGAGTCTTTAATCAGAAACTGATTAGAAACCCTCAGAGGTAGAGATGCAATTGAACTGGACAATCAACAGAACAATCTCACTCTGTAGAATCAGTTTTACTAAGCAGGACAATCAACTACTTATGCTGAATCTAATACTAATACCAGACAATCAACAGTATTAATATATGAGAAATAACAATAATACCGGACAATCAACAGTATTAATATATGAGAAATAACAATAATACCAGACAATCAACAGTATTACTATTATGTAAACCTAGGAGCTGGACTATCAACAGCTGACTAAGAGTACTGAGTCACAATGTCACACTGGCAAGTGTAAGGAGATAAGATGAATTGATTGCTTCAAAAGGGGGCAAGAAGGCCTCCTTTTATATTAATTTACGGGCTGATTAGTAAGCTAACTATCTCCTGACTAATCTATCTAAATAAGGAAAGCCTTCCAGAACCTGGTGGCACTTTACAGAAAGTGATGGAAGGTGCTGGAAGCTTGTAGAAGTTCCTGAATCTATTTCTAACTATTTTCCTTATTTAGCAATAAAAAGGGCAATTTAGACCGGACTTAGGTGTGTAACTAAGGGCAGAGACTATGCAGGGACAATATAGTGTTTTACCATAATATTTGTATGAGACAGGGGTGTCTCAGGCTAATATTTAGTGTGTTTCTATGGAGAATCCGGTAACTTGGCTCTGGGCTTGAATCCTGCTGCAGTCCGATGAACTGGCCAGCAGAGTTTGAAAATGGGGCCAAACCTTCGGTGGTAAACAAAGTAAATAGTATTAAATGTAATGGGAGTATTGGGGAGCTTTGTGAAGCACCAGGAAGGTTAAGAAAATACTATTAGGAATATTTGAACACAAGAGACAAATTGAATTAGCGTTCCAAAGCTAATTAATTACAATACTAATGGTACAAGAAGAAGTCAGTCATGTTTTTGTACTTTAGTATTTTAATGCTTTTTTATTGTTTTTTTCTGCAGTATATACAGTACGGGACAAGCAAACTCAACCAAAATTTTCGACCCAATTTTCTGGCGAAATCCG
>QLPI01003280.1:0-20764 GCA_003314275.1 Chroogomphus rutilus | reverse complement strand
AAGCCGAGACCCAAGGCAAGCCGAGACCCAAGGCAAGCCGAGACCCAAGGCAAGCCGAGACCTGAGGCCTGAGCAGAGCCCAGCCAAAACTACAATTTTCCAATCCTATCTTCAACACATCTCTATCTATTAATATCTATGCATTGTCCTTGACTAATACTTCTCTATATACAATATTACTTGTCTTCCTTTCCTCCAGTAACAAAACTTATACTCTTCCCCAATTTTTACCCCTTGATACCCCCACATAAAATTGTCCATGTGAAACACAGGGCACCATAAGTCTATTCCTACTATTCCCAGAGATTGACTTTTTTACTTGTTTATTGTCATGGAAAATGCAAGCCTCACAGGAAATTGTCACCTGTATAGGTGGCAGCCTTTGTGAGAACATTGGCCTGGTGGCTACTTTTGCAAGGCTGGCTGCCTACAGCTGCCTATGCAAGGAAGGTGCAGGATTCTGTGTGTGAGGTTGGTTTGTGCATGATGTTAGTGTGTAGAAAGTGAGTGCAGCAATCATTAGAGTGCAATGTAGGAAGTGTCACCTACTTTATAACACTCTTCAAGTTAGCTGTGGCTACCAACACACCTCACCTTGCACATGGATGTGGTGTCTAGAGTACAGCCCTTGCATTCTCATTCCCATTGCTGTAAGGTATTGATAATGTGTATAATACAAACCTCTTCCTCTTTACAAAAAAAAAAACACTACAACTGCCACCATCCATCTCACACATAGAAATAGAGATATATCAGTGGGAATTATATATTTACCAATATTTAATTCCCACTGATACATCTCTCTTGATGTATCTCTCTACGGTGGACACCAATAGGGAGTGTATTAATTAGTGCATGGGGTGGGAGCATCCATTGCATGGCGGTTGGCGAAAGTGAATGGATCTTTTGGAGCCATTGTGCAAGCATGATAGATAAGCTCTGGGCATTCAAGCTGGGGACGAACGTACGGGTTTCCCTCGCAGGTGGGCCAGCCATACATCCAGGGTGACATTGCATGGTGATTGGGGTACGCAAGAGGCATCGTGTTAGGTGCGCCAGCGGCGGTGGTGGTGGACAAACAAAATCAGAAGATGGCGGTGGTCGTGAAGGTGAGGACGTATCTATTCGTTCACGTCTACGTAGGTACATGCATTTAACACGATTAAAGAGTAGTGCATATGTTTGTAGCAATATCAAAGGGTACCCAGGGAGTACCGCTATGTGCATGGAGGAGACGGCACAACGGGCGGCCTATGGGATGGAATCTTAAAGATAACGAATTAGCATCATTTCCACAAGCAAACCCAAACAAAAAAATTAGCAGAACTCACCTATCTACCGATCTTTGTAGTCATTTCCAACTTCGGAGGTGCTGAGCACAACCCTCTGGACATGTGCACAGGGCAAGAGCCATCTTGAGCTTTGGGGTGGTCACTGGTGCGGTCTTCCGGGGACAGATATTTCTTGTCCTCGTCAGAGTTGTGCGGTCGATTGTTCACCTGTTTGAGTCCCCAGTGCGTGGAAGTGCCACGGGAGGCTGGGGCAATGGGATCTTAAAGATAATAAATTATCGTCATTTTTGAGAGGCAAAACCAAACAAAAACATTAGCAGAACTCATTATTGAACCCTTATTGGCACTTGCTTCCTACCTCGAGTCCCCAGCTTAGGGAGGAGAAGCACGTACCAGCCAGTATGGCCTTGAACGGTCTGCCATGTACCTGGGTCGTCATCGGCGCAGGGGTCACGGTGGAAGGAAAGGCCGCTCTTGCCGATGAGATGGTTGCTTGCACAGGGTGTAGGGCACCCAACATGACGCATGACACAGCCACACCAGCGCACGGCATGTCCTGACAGCCCCACAGGTGGGGGTGTTAGGAGGTGCGTTGTGTTGGTCTCATGGTGTGGTGCGTGTGGTCAGGAGCATGGCCATGGTGGGAGGAAAGATGTCGGCATGTCCTGGGCGCAGCGTATGTTCACGGTGTGCACCCACCACATGCCGACATCCCGCCGCATCGTGCATGGTGGAGGAAAGACGTCGGCACATTGTGCACCCACCGCACACCGAGGTCTTTTCTCCATCACGCACGATGCGGCGACATCAGCGCACCACAGTGTGGGGCTGTCAGCACATGCGGTGCGCTGTTGTCGCTGTGTCATGCGTGTGGTCAGGAGGGTGGCCATGGTGGGAGGAAAGAGGTCGGCGTGTCCTGGGCGCAGTGGATGTTCGCATTGTGCACCCACCGCATGCCGAGGTGTTTCTTCCATCATGCATGATGCGGAGACACCAGCGCACCGCAAGTCCTGAGTGCGGGGCAGTCAGGACGTGGGGTGTGCTGGTGTGCACCAGGTGGGTGGGGTGGATGGCAGGAGGAGCAGAGTTGAACTGGTCACCTGATGTGGTAAACCAGTCACATGACGGAGGTGGGGCTGGGCTGCTTACAAAGTGCTGACTAAAAACCCACCTGGACCCACAACCGTCGTGCTTTATACCTTTGATTTCACCTCTGTAATAACAAGTTCATGTTATGGCCCATGCTGCCAAATAAACCCACACTAAACCCCACAACCACCCACACCATTTCCAGGACCTTTCCGATCACTCAAAGCCTGAATAACCGATTTCTGGATGTCCGATACATCATTCCGAGGTTCTGTGCTTTCAAACCTCCGAAGACTCCAAAGTCAAGGTTCTGCTCCTTTGATAGACGACGTGCAGGATCATTGCGTACCTCACTCCTTGTTCTTCATTTTATATTGCCCCTTGTACTCTCTTTCCCCTTGTCTTTACTCGGTAAAAGATAGTACAAGAACTAGATACATGTATATAAGTCACCAATCGACTAGACTATTCGCCAGTACAAATATCGACTTAGTTCTGCATCGTAGTTTCCAATTAAGTTGCAGTAAACTTTCCGACTCTCCAAAATTAGGGACAGATGATCGAGGAGGGTGCAACACATAAGTTGAAGCCAAGTCCCTTCGACCTCACACCACTTGTATCACCCTATACCGTGAACAGTCCCAAGACCCCCAGCGTTCCTGACTTCTGTCTGCTCCGATTCCAACCTTGATCCTGACCCTTGAGTCCCTGCTCTTGGGATACGAATCCCCCCCTCGGAAACCACTCGGAACCCTCCGAAAACCCTTCCGGAAGTCTCTAGCTAAGTGCTGACATGTGGATTTAACAGTTCACAAGTTAAAGCCCCAAGTCAAGTCTCCAAGTCCAAGTCAAGACTAGTCTAGAAACATCTGGACTATTGTACTCAAGTCCAATGCCAAATTCCAAGTCTTAGTCAGCATGACAAATTTGCATCTCACATCATGTCCCTGTCATATCATATCCTAATCATTCATGTTCTATTTTCATTTGTACATTGCTGTGTCACAGGTTATATTCCTGCTGTGCTGAATGACTGCACTAGATCCTGCCAGAGAAAAGGACCAGTGCGCACAGGCTTTTAGGTATTAATTACCTAGAGCAACTCTACAGCACTGGTAGCTGAGCATGTACTGTTGGCCATTTTATACAGTTGCCTTCTGTCTTGCAGTTGGTAGACCTACACCCAGTCAAGCAAATAGGTTCACTATGTTTATAGTCCATTGGACCACCTATCTGACTAGTTGTAAAGCATCCTGCTGTATGTGATCCCTGGTCCACCTCTAGTATTTTCACAGTTACCTTCTGTCTTGCAATCAACTGATCACCCTTGGCCCTTTTTAGCAGTTGCCCTCTTCTTTTGTTATCACCCATTTCCATTGTTATCCTTTTTCTCTGTTGTCATCTCCTTTTAGACATGTATATTTTTCTTATTGTCTCTTCACACATATAAGTAGTCTGCTAGGATTCCTAGTGACTTCAGTACCTCACTGTCAAGCCCGCAACACCGAGTACCAGCTCACTCGGGAATACCAACTAACCGGCCCTTGCCCACATCATCTCGCACTACCACACGGCCTCAGCTCGGTACACCCAGTACATCGTATGGACCACTCCTCTCGTGCTATCCTCTTCATTGTTCCGTCACCCCCTATCCACTCCTTGATCCGTTTCCCCCAAACAACATGACGGCCACTCATTGTCCTGGCCACTGCCATTGTTTTATCTTGGGCCATCCCCTATTGTTCTATCTTCACCCACTACTTCATTATCCTATTCTCAGCCATACTCTATTATTCTAATCCCGCTTACATTCCTTATTCTATTTCTGATCACTGTGGACAATGCCTCCATGTGGTTACCTCATACCTTATTGTCTCCATTCCTTACGCCACCCTGTTCCACATCTTGCTTCTTAACTATATAAGTAGCGGGATGTATGTAGATAGTTCTTCACTCAGAATATCAACTAGGTTCGCACCCCTTGTCCGCTTCCTACTTCTAAAGTCCTTCTCTCGAGCCGACGCCCTCGGCATCCTCTCGAGACTCCTCTCACCACTCAAATTAGTGGCATGCACGGAACAGCAGGGCACAACACATGAGCATGTTGAAGCCTAGCCACTCCTGAACGGTTTGCATTACTTAACCAATATCTCGGCATCACTGAATCTTGACAGTATATTCTGAGTGCTACTGCTTTCCGTGCCACCTCTGTTCTCACGATCATGCCCCCACAAACTAGATCCACAGCCTGTACAGATGACAATCGGCTCACCCCCACAGTAAATCAACGAAGGGAGTGCGAAGCCTCTGGTACCCTGCCCCTCCTCATTGGTTATACCTCGCTGACAATAGAACTATGGCATCTCACCTCCCCCTTCGAGCAAGAACCACACATCGAAGAGGTGGTCGACAATGAAATCGAATACAAAGATTATGATAACGATGACCAAGCACCCCATCCAGCAGAGGACGAACCCGGTTCAGTACACTACGACACAGATGCTGAAACCGAGGAACAGCCTCAGCACCCCTGGCAGGCGAACACGCCTGAACCTCCCCATACTCCGACAGCCATGCCCTCTCAGCCCACGGTTGGACCCCGTCAGCCCATGGCCGCACCCCTGCAACCTGCGGCTGCACCCCCTCCATCCGTGGCTATACCGATGCAGGCCAGGCAAGCTCCCCGAGCCCGACCAGTCCCACAGCCCAGGCAAGTTCCGCAGGCCGGGCCACTTCCTAGGGCCAGGGCTCCCGTGAACCTGGCCAACAATCAAGATCTGCTGAACGCCATCCTCGAACTTGGCAGGACCGCTCGGAACCACCGACAAGATGGTCAAGCTGCCAGAATCCGAGAACCAGAACCCTTTGATGGAACCGACCCAAAGAAGTTAAAGGGTTTCATCTTCCTCTGCAGAATGAATTTCTGCACCCAGCCTAACTCATTCCCCAACGATAGGCAAAAAGTCAATTACATGGTCTCCTACCTGAAAGGAACAGCTCTGGAATGTTTTGAGCCATACCTGACGGGTAATCCCAATACAGAACCCCGTTGGACCAGCAATCTGGAGCTCTTCCTCAATGAATTACAGATCAACTTCGGTTCTTGGGACGAAAGAGCCGATGCTGAGACAGCTCTCGAAAAGCTGACCATGCAGGACAACCACAAAGCCACTCGGTTCTTTGTGGAATTTTACAGGCTTGCGGTGTTTGTCAACTATAATGACAACGCCCTCCTCCGCAAGGCATACATGGCACTGCCAAAGTGCATCAAAGACGGTCTCATCCATTTCAACAAACCCTGCACACTCAACGAACTCCAAAATCGTGTTCAACAGATCGACATGAGGTATTGGGAATGAAAAGCTGAACAGTCTGCGGAGGGCAGCAATGAGCCGAAGAAAGATACCAGATTGGACAAGCCTGGCAATAGATCCACCTCGGACAACCTCCAGCAACATAATAGCAATGATAACAGCAGCAAGGACGTGTCCAAGAAAAAGGATGGGAAGACGCCCGACCCACCTAAGTATACCAAAACCCTCGGAAAGGATGGCAAACTCCTCCCGACTGAATGCCAAAGATGCATGGACCACAACCTGTGTCTCCTCTGTGCTGCCAGTGATCACAAAGTTGCCGAATGCCCCAAGGCAACCAAAGCCTGCGTGACCACCAGTTCCGACTCTGTCTCACAGGCATCCAATGCCGAGGATGCCAATGCTGAGGACTCAGCGACGGCGACCGAAGACTAGTCCGCCACCTGCCAGCCTCCGAGCACACCGAGAGTTGCGTTGACTCGGTAGATGCTAGTAGTGAGGTGTAGACCAATGCTCCTATGCCCCCATATTTTTGTTTAATTTTTTCAGTTATTATCTGTTCATAGTTAGACTCTTAGGTTATTCCACCTTAGAATTTGATGATCCAGTACTGCTAAATTCAGTTGTTACTGAATACATAGACATGTCACTAGATACTCCGATAGGACAACCCATCCACTCATCCATTATCACGTCACTAGATCCGTCGGTCGGCAATATTCGGTCACAACTCGCTCACCCACTATAATCCATTGATTAACAGGGTATTGGGTAGTATTACGCTCTGTCATGCCACTAACACCTTTAGGTGCGTCCGATGGCCTCGGTCCAGGCGGCATTTGCCACTGCTCCAAAAGCCTCACCCAGGATCCTGCTCTGTTGCTGGAAACTCCGTCAAAGGGTTTCTAGCTCAGGCCTCTCGGTCAGCGTCACCATTCGGCACGTTTGGCCAAGGTCTTCTCTGTCCGTCTTTATCTGTTCCTGTTTATCCGATTTGCATAATTGCATGCTTACACCTTGTAGACAATGGGATGTCTACCTAAACAGGGGGGGTGGCAACCAAGCAACAAACCTCTCCTCCTGAGGAAATCTCCCTTTCCATTCACTCTTCAGACTTACCCTTTACAATAGTCTCTTTTGTGCTTAGAAAGAGACATCTAAATATTCATGAGTGCTTAGTGAAGAACATTGAATCTTTTATGCTTAGCCTTTTGACATGGAATAGAGGGACAGATGAGGTGGAGGGGGTTCTAACCTTACCTTTCTCAAAGGACCCTCTACTATTGGGAATGGAAGGCAGAACAGGCTCAGGGGGGTAGTAATGAGCCAAAGAAAGATTTGAAATCAGACAAGCCTGGCAACAAGTCCACCTCAGACAACTACCAGAAAGATAACAGTAATGGCAGCAGCAGCAGCAAGGACAACTCGAACCAATTGAAAAGCAAGGATAATAAGCCTCCTCAGCCAAACCAAGCATGCTAAGAACCTTGGAAAGGATGGCAAGCTCCTCCCAAAGGAATGACAGAGATGCATTGATAACAACTTGTGTCTCCTTTGCACTGCCAGCAATCACAAAGTTACCGAATGCCTACCACTTCTAAAGTGACTGATACCTCAGACACCAAAGCTGAGGAATCAGCCAAGGTACCTGAGAACTAGTCAGCCATCTATCAGCCTCTAAGCACACTGAGTGTTGTGTTGACTTGGCAAGTGCCAGTAGTGAGGATAAATTCAATGCTTCTGTTTTTTTTCTTTTATTCCCAATTCGTTAATAATTCCTCTATCCTCTAATTCAGTGCCAAACTCCTTGGTAACCCCTCTTTAATGCTCTAAGTTAATGGGTTGGGGAATTCATACTAATAGTTATACTATTTATTGTGGTACAAGAGTTGTGGCTATGGAATATGTAGTTAATATTTTATGTGTATATATGCTACTACCGTGTTGATGCAGAATGTGTCCTTGGGAAAATGGATCAAAAACCATTTCAGAGTCACAGTGAACAAGACACATGCCTGTTTGGGACTTTACACCCAGATTTAATTAGGCCAATGAATCTGGAGGCAAGATGGTACCACACCAAATACAGTCTAATAATCACTGATAATCATTCAGGCTATGGATTTGCGTTTAACTTGAAACAGAAGAACGACTCTGCCAAAGCAATTATCAATTTAGACAAATCAATTATCAATTTAGACAAATCAATAGAGACAAAGTTTCAAACACAAATTCATACCTTAAGAGCCAACAATGGAGGAGAATTGTCAATGATATCCTCCTAGAGCATTGCCGAAATCAGGGTATACTTATGATAACTTCAATTCCTCACACCCCGGCAATGAATGGTCGTGCTGAGAGAAGAAACAGAGTCATTATCGAGGGATCAAGAACGATGCTAAAGGATTCAGACCTTGGAAAAGACCTCTGGGGAGAAGCAGTGCTCACTCACATCTATATCCATAATCGCTGCCCATCTAGCATGCTTCCAAATAACAAGACCCCACATGAGATGGTCTATCAGAAACTTCCCTCTATCAGCCACTTAAGAGTTTTTGGTGCTAAATGATTCATAAAACTCGCAGATGAAACACATACCAAATTAGACGATAAGGCCAAAGAATGTCAGCTGATTGGGTATGAAGGGGATTCAATATATGTGGTGACCGACAAAGACAGGAGAAAATTACATTCAAGAAATGCAATTTTTGTAGAAGGGCCAAGTCATAGAAACATTGCTCGAGACAGTCAAGGTGAATCAGACCAATAATTCAGTAATGTTACTGAAGAACATGTTGTTAAAGATGGCGCAACAACTGAAGAAAATGACTCATGGAAAAGGAGAACAGTGGCTGAAGTTTGGGGGACAGAACCAACATAGAAATCAGACCAAATCAAGAATCAGAACTGTTAAGATTGCATATCCGGTGCTTAGCTAGTGTTTCTAGATTTGTTTCTGAGGGTTCCTAATGGTCTCCGGAGTTCCTTGTTTCTGGGAGTATTCGGATTACGGAGGTCGGTTTGGACAGAGGGATGGAAGGATGGAAGCGTGTGGGTTTTCAGACTGTTCGCGGTTTAGGTAGATCGACTAGTCGTTTGAGTGGTGCAAGGTCACAGGGACTGGCTTCAACTTATGTGTTGCGCCCTCCTCGATCATCTGTCCCTAATTTCAGAAAGTCAGAAAGTTACCGGAACTGAATTGGAACTATGATGCAGAACTAATTCGATATTCGTACTGGCAAATAGTCCAGTCCAGTCGTGGCTTATATACATGTATCTATCCTTGTACTATCTTGTGCCAAGTAAAGACAAGGGGATGGGAAAAGTACAAGGGTCTGAATGGGGGGTGAGAACAAGGGGCGAGGTATGCGTCGGTTTAAGGTTTTCTAAGCGCAGAACCTTATTTCCCGGAGTTGCAGAAAGTGTTGGGGTCGGACACTGTGGTTTTCCGGTCGGGTTTGCAGAAAGTCTGTTTTGGAGAGGGGTCTGAGTCCGTCCATAACAAGAACACTACCGATCACCTACTCATCACCAAGGTTATCAATGAGAACATGATACATGTACCACATACATACACAGAAGCCCTGAAAACACCCAAGAGCAAACAGTGGAAAGATGCAATGGACTATGAGTTGTCAAAACTCAAAGAAATGGACACCTGGGATGAAATAGATGAGAAAGAAGTACCAAACAATGCTGAAGTTCTCGGAGGGATGTGGGTCAATACCATGAAGCAACTTGACTCAGGAGAACAAAAGTTTAGGTCCCAATGGGTCACCCAAGGAGATCAACAAAAAACAAACATATCACTGAGTGACACTTATGCACCAGTGTCATGCATATCCTCACTTAGAATCCTGTTAGCATTAGCGACCATCAAAGATCTGTGAATATTTGCCTGGGATGTTGACTCGGCATATCTACATGGTAACATAGACCATGATATCTACATCAAATTACCAGATGGGTATGAGATCCCTGGCAAAATTGCAAAACTCAACAAAGCTTTGTATGGCTTACCTGAAGCAGCACGGATATGGCGGGAAAAACTGGAGGGGAAACTGAGATCTCTAGGGTTCATACCTCTCCAAAGCGACACTGAAGTTTTTATCAGAAACTCAGCAAAAGATTTCACTGTTATTGACACACATGGAGATGATGCAACTGGGATATGCTCGAGCGAGGAGAAGGAGTTGAACCTAATGATGGACATTCAGAAACACTACAAAATCAAGATAAAAGATACCTCAAAACCTTTCAAGGTTCTAGGCATCTTGGTATCCCAAAATCCTGACCTTGGAACACTCAAATTGTCTCAACCAGAGTACATTGAGTCCATACTCCAAAGATTTGGCATGACAACCTGCAATCCTGTTAGTACACTGGTGGACAAGGGTGCACATCTACAGAAAAACATCAACAACATGCTATTGGAAAATATATGTGAGTATCAAGCACTTACCAGTTCACTAACATATGCACCGATGTCGACCTGGCCTGACATTGCATACATCACTCAATTTTTATCCCAAGCACATAAGAATCCCACTCACCAACATTGGATCGCCAGTAAACGAGTGTTGAGGTATCTGACAGGGACAAGAGACTGAGGGATCATGTATCGGCAAAAACACACGTGAGAGAAAATTGAACAAAGTCACAACACACCATGGGGTTATTGTGATGCAAATTATGCCGAGGAGTCATGTGACCTAAGATCGATGAGTGGATATACATTTCTACTTGCAAACGGCCCTGTAGCATGGAAATCAAAAAAGCAACCATCAGTGGCTTTATCTACCACTGAAGCAGAGTATTACACACTGGGAATGGCTTGTCAAGAAGCTTTGTGGTTGAAACAGTTGTATCAAGAAATTCTTACAACTATAGATAAGCCGCCATTCATCTTTTCTGACAATACCAGGGCTGTTGCATTATCAGACAATCCAGTCTTCCACAGCAGGTCAAAACACATCAATATATGATGGCACTTTGTCCAGGATCTGATATGTTCAAAAGTCATTCGCTCTTCGCACATCCCTGGAACCCAGAATGGAGCAGATTTCCTCACAAAGGCCTTGAACCATTTTGAACACAAACAGTGTGTTGAACTGTTAGGGATGGAATAGATGGTTCGGTCTGAGGAGGAGTGTTAAGATTAGTATGTTTTATTTTCTTATCTTGCAGACTGAGCATCTGTGGGTTGTTATGGAGCAATGTTGTTCATGGTGTGGGAATGGATTTACTTGGAGTTTCACTCTAATTTTTACTCAGGGGTATATAAGTACAATGCCTTTGTTTTATCTCACTTCAGTCTTTCACACCAAAGACTGAAGTGAGTATTCTCTATCTGCACCCTACCCTTCATTTTGTTGACACATTGCTCTTTACATAGTTACTCCTTGTCTAGGTAGATAATCTTGACTATAAAAAAGAGTCTTTCACACTGAAGACTGAATTACTCCTTATCTAGTTTTTAACAATCCACTCTTCCCCACTTATTATCCATTAATCCCTACCCCATTTATCCCTTATTTCTCAGCCCATCTTACCTTGGGACATTTTACCATTGTGACCCTATTGTTTTATATTCAGCCACTCTCTATTATTCTATTCTTTGCCACATTTCTATTATCTTATTTTCATTGTTCTATTCCAGTTTACATTCCTTCACTCTATTCTTGATCATTGTGAACAATACCTCCACATGCTCTGCATACCTTATTGTTCTCCATTCCTTATTCCACATCTTGCTTCTTAATCTATATAAGTAGTGCATGTATGTAGATAGTTCCTCATTCTGGATATCAACTTGGCATAAGCGTCCTTATCTCCTCTCCTCCCATTTGAAGTCCTTATTCAGGCTGGCACCTCTGGCACCCTCCTGGGTACTTCTTCTGTCAGAAATCAGTGGCACATATGGAAAGTAGGGTGCAATGCATGAGTATGTTGAAGCCAAGCTACCCAGATTGGTCTCCAGGACTTGGCTGATCCCTGCCAACTGTCAAGTCCACGATACCAAGCTCCAGTTCACTAGGTAATACCAACCAACTGACCATTACCCATATCATCTCTCAGTATCATGCGGTCTCGGCTCAGTACATCTGGTACATCATCTGGACCACTCCTCTCACCCTATCCCCTCTACCCCCTACTATTCTCTCATTCCCTGTCCATTCTTTTACCTGTTCTCCCTTGGAACATTTACTATTCATTTATTATTTCGGTCATGGCCCTATTGTTTTATCTTTGGCCATTCTCTATTGTTCTATTCTAACCCACTCCCTCATTATTTTATTCTCAGCCATATTTCATTATTCTATTCTCACCTAAATTTCTTATTCTATTCTTGATCACTGTGGACAATTCCTCCACATGATTCTTCATACCTTATTGTTCTTCATTTCTTATGCCACCCTGTTCCACATCTTGCTTCTTAACCTATATAAGTAGCGGATGTATGTAGATAGTTCCTCACTCTGAATATCAACTTGGTTCACATCCTCACATCCCCTTGTCCATCCTTCTCCTGTCTAAAGTCCCTCGCTCAGGCCAATACTCTCGGCATCTTCCCGGGCCTCTCTTCTGTCCAAATCAGTGGCACACATGGAACAGCAGGGCACAACGCACGAGCATGTTGAAGCCTAGCCACCCCAAATGGTCTGCAGGACTTGACCGACTCCTCGGCCTTACCAAGTCTTAACACCAACATCATGAAGCCGGCATTATTGTAATAGTGCTTGGCCCATGCATTGTCAGCATTCCCAGTGCCTGACAGTCTTTCTTGATTTGATCTTGCAAAAACTCCATGAATTAATCTCCAGTCCACCTGCAACAGCCTCATCAATGTCATCTTCTAAATCAGCTGGTATATATAGGCCCAATTCTGAATCCTGTTCATTGGCAGGTGGAATTCTGACCTCAACACTTTCTTGTTGGATTTGGGTGTTGGTAATGTCAGCATTGATGTCATATTGCACCTCTTTAGGTAAATTTGTATCAAATATTGGGGCCTCAACTTAGGCTTGGATAGCTCTTTGACAATTTCAATTGAAGGGGATCGTTGTTGATGGCTAGGTCCAGGCATAGATAAAAACCCAAATGCATCAAGGGATTTCTGATTTGAAGTTGCTTTCTTATATCGACATTGTGTGCGACTATCAAGTACACGTACCGAGACCCATTTATTCGACAGTACCAACCAAGTGACCATCCTATATCCACGACCAAGTGTCCACGCCGCATCATAATGCTTGGTAAGCCAGTCTCAGCTCAGCACATCTACCATCCACAACTCCTTGTCCTCACCCTTTGGTCCATCTCACCTCGGGATCTCCTGTCCTTGTATTACCCTTGGTCACAACTCTATTGTTTTATACTCGGCCACTCCCTATTGTCCTATCCTTGGCCATGTTTCTATTATCTTATCCCTTATTGTTTCATCCCTGTTTTGCATCCCTTCATTCTAATTTTATTCGTTGTGGACAATAACCACATGCTCTGCATACCTTGTTGTCTCACATTCCTTATTCCACATGTTGCTTCTTAACCTATATAAGTAGGGCATGCATGTACATATTTCCTCATTCTGGGTATCGACTAGGCTTAGGCCCTTCTACCTTCTTCCCCTCTGTAAAGTCCTCGACTGGAGCCAGCATCACCAGCATCCTCCCAAGTACCTGCCTGTTGCAAAACCAGTAGCACGCATGGCAAGTAGGGCACAACACACGAGTACATTGAAGCCAATGCCACTACTCTTGGCCTGCAGGACTTGGCCATAGTCTGCCCAATCCTTTGACAGCACCCCTTGGCAGTACCAAAGTCCATCAGTACCCAAAGCTTGACAGTGACTAGACTTGCTCATGACACCTGGGCCCTCCTTGCACTTACTTGGCTGACCTGACAATTATTGTAATTTTTTAATTTACAATCAGGGTTCAATGTGAACATACCATTGCCTTCTTGCTGCTTTTTTTTCCTCAACTGAGGTGGCACCCAATCTTCATCCTTTAAGTCATCTCCCTAGTTGACAACAAAATCAAAGAGCCTTTCTTGAAGATCTTCCTTGTCCCATTCTGAATCTTGATCCTCTTCTGAGTCTTCATATTCATAATTGTGTGCTTCAGAGGCTCCTTCCCTCTCAGTCTCCTCTCCCTCTAAACCAAAATTCATTCCACCCATGGCACAGTTGTGAAAAATGCTCACAAAAGTTGGCAATTCCCTGTCAGATTCATAATCTGTATGTGTTGTTAAATTCTCTATATGTTCATCTCCTTCAGTAAATTAATCCTTATTCTGATTCATAGTCTAGTAATGTTTCGTTTGCATTTTGGACAGCGTCCAGCAGGCATTATGTAGCATCTCAAGGCTGGGTAATTATTGTTCCTGTCAGGTATTGGTAATGCTGATAGTGCTGATGGGAATCGGCCAAGTCCTGCAGGCTAGTCAGAGTGGCTTGGATTCAATGTACTCATGCGTTGCGCCCTACTTTCTGTGTGTGCCACTGATTTGGAACAGAAGAGATACCTGAGAGAGTGCTGAGAATGTTGGCCTGAGTAAAGGACTTTTGACAGATGAAGGGAGGGCAGGAAGGCATAAACCTAGTTGATATTCAGAGTGAAGAACTATCTACATACATCCACTACTTATATAGGTTAAGAAGCAAGATGTAGAACAGGGTGGCATAAGGAATGGAGAGCAAAAAGGTATGCAGAGCATGTGGAGGTATTGTCCACAATAATCAAGAATAGAATAAGGAATGTAAACAAGAATAGAATAATGGGAGAGTGGGTGAAAATAGAACAATAGAAAATTGGCCAAACATAATACAATAGGGCCATGACTGAATAATAAGTGAATAGCAAATGCCCCAAAGGAAAGTGGGTAAGGAAAAGGATGGGTGTTATGGCCCATGCCCCCTATAAACCCACATTAATCCCCACAACCACCCACACTGTTTCCAGGACTTTCTGACTGTTAAAAGCCTGGAACAATCACTTTCCACAAATCCATTGCACCAACCCAATGTTCCACAATCCCGAACCTCTGCAATTCTGAGACCTAGGTTCCATTCTTTTGATAAATGATGCACAGGATCATCGCATACCTCACTCCCTTGTTCTTCGTTCTCTATTAGCCTTTTGTACTCTTTCCTCCCCTTGTCTTTACTCGGCAAAAGTTAGTACAAGGATTAGTTACATGTATATAAGCCACCAGTCGACTGGACTATTTGCCAGTATAAATATCGACTTAATTCTGTGTTATGGTTTCTGATTCAGTTCCGGTAAATTTTCTGACTTTCTGAAATTAGGGACAGAAGATTGAGGAGGGCACAACACATAAGTTGAAGCCAAGTCCCTGTGACCTCAAACGACTCGAACGACTAGTTGTATGATCTAATACCACAGACAGTCCTAAGCCCCCAGCGCTTCCCATCTTTCCGCCTTTTCTGCTTCCATCTGTGAACCATGACCTCTAGTCCCTCTGCCTCCAGAATACCGAACCCCCTCTTGGAAACCATTTGGAAGCCTCTGGAACCCTTCCGGAAGTATCTAGCTAAGCACCTGACATGTGGATTTAACAATGGGGTATGAAGGAATAATAAAGAATAAGGGGGATGGGATTGTTAGAACAGAAATTGACCATATAGATCAAAACGATGACTCAATATAAAAGGGCATGAAGCCCACTCGACGTTAAGACAAGATGTACGACGTTTACTCGAGTTACGTCGCACATTAAACCGGCATGCCATTACTATGGTCATGGGTCAGGCTAAAACTGACTAATATTGTTTAGATAACTAAAAGCACTACTTATACAACGCAGGAGTGGGAAAACTATACTAACTAATGATGTTACCTATGACGCATTGGGACAAAAGTCACACGTGAGTGACAAGCATACGCGCATATCAAAGATATGCGGTAATAGTAATAAAATTTACAGAAAATATAGAAAAATAGGAAAAGTCACATACTAAATATCACAACAGGGATGAGTGGAGTGAACCATATAATGTGCTGAATGTACTGAGCCAAGACCATTGTCACTGGTGTGTTGGATTACACAGTAAGGGTCGTTTGGTCAGTACTGCTGAGTGAACCGGAGCTTGGTATCATGGACTTGACAGTTCCGTATTTGTATTTATTTGTTTATGAATATGGTATATAGTTTTTTTATTTATTTATTTTTCACACTTTCACCGTAATTATACACTACTCAATCATAGCTATTGATTGCACATTTTTTCAATATTTTTGGTTTTTTTGGGGGGTGTGGCCAAAATTTTGACATGTCCAAAATAAAATAAAAATTTAGAAAAAAATTGGCTTATTACATTGACTTTATTTTGATGTTAGATACTTCATTTAATGGTCTATTATCAATTTCAACTAGCCGATTTTGCCAGAAAATTGGGTCGATATTTTTGGTTGAGTTTGCTTGTCCCGTACTGTAGGATGAAAGTACCCAGCCATCAGTGTGACATCAGTCACATCATAGGGCTGGCACAAGTCTGGCCAGCCACTGACCTTACAAAACATGTTTGCTTTTCTGGCTTAGGGTATATTAGTATGTACTTTATTGTATTATTTGCTTTTTTCTTTCCCCAATCACTGTGTATAATTGTTATTATATAGTCTCTGTATTGTAAAAACAAATTGAGATATCTTTTTGTCATTGTTCATCAGTCTGGATTATTGCAGATTGAATTCTATTAATTTAATCTGTCTAAATTGGCATTTCAATTTTTGTCCCTCATATTCCCAGGCTCTAAATAAACATATCTCATCTGTGTAATATACCTCACTATTAGAATAAATAGTCACAGCCAATATCGATATCCTAAATACAATGATTTTGTGTAATCATACCCTTTCCAACTTGGTTTAACCTCGTGAAACCGGTTCTATAGGCGACATTTAATAAACAGATGGGACTGCCATTACTAAAATAATACGAAGAAATAACTCACCCAAACCTTGAGACACTGCAGGCGGTGTAATCTCCGAGTCTGTGAAACTTCTTCCCGCCCAAGGATATTCATCGAGGTCGATAGGGTCGGTATCCCAACCGGAAATATGCTGCCGCTCTATTCCAACCGATGAGGGGCTTCCAGCGTCAGGTGACTCAGTGATGCTGAAATCACCGAATTCGTCAGTGATGGCATTGTGAACTCGTCGAGCAGCTGCACGGAAGGTGTCTATGGGGTGCTTCGACGAATGGATGCTGCCATTGGGATGCGAATTCTTCTCCAGCAGGTCCAAATGAATCCGACAAATGACGATGGAAGAGAGGCTACATGTAATATCAGTTAAGTGATCAGAATATTTGGGTTGCGGGACTTCGACCAGTTTTGCACAGGAAGAAGGACATTGGCAATGGTCGACTGTGGAAAATTGATTACAAAAAATTTAATGGAGTTATGGTAACCATTCACTCTTAAGACCTGTCATAATCATCACTCAGACAACCGTATGCAAATGTCATCGAGGAATACCTTGTTTAAGATGGTGGAAGTTAGTGTTACAGTGAGCACAAATCTGACTTAAAGTTAGACGTTGCTTTGGGACAACAACAATCATATAGAGATACCCGTATCGTAACACACCTATAAAAATGAGTTACAGTAAACTATAACGTTGAGATACGTACTTTGCTTGGTGAGAACCCCAATTAATGAATTCGTGTCCCATGCTCCGAACTCTCTCAAATGCCTCAAGTCCCCCATGGAATTGAAAACCGTTACGACAATAACTACTGTGTCAAAAAGAATGAGCAATGAGTTATTGATGGTGACCACTAAAAATGCATAAGAAGAAAAACAGAAATGTAACGATAGAAGTCGCACGCCTGAAATTATGTTAGTGGAAATGTGACGGAATGACGGAATATAACCTGTATTACTTACGAGATAATGGTGTTTAGTTCCGTATCAGTTAGTGAACAACTGTCTATTGCTGACAGAAACTATTAAGTGCCATACAGCATTAGCACTCACAGCTAAGTGATAACCTGTAGTATATACCGCGATACACCCTAAGGAGCCAATGAACAAAATACTCAGAACCAGAAGCGTCACTTTCTTATGTGTGGAAATGGCATATGCCCGTGCCATTAAAAGCCCTGGTAGAATAAATACATAAAATTGTCAGTGGGAAATGGGAAACATTGTTACCTTGGATTCCTGTAAGGGCTAGAAGACTTATAGTATCATCAAAGTGAACCAAGTCGTTACATTGACTGTTTTGACATTAGAATTTGTGTTGAATACCACGAGAGCCTTACTAGACCCGCATCTATGTGAGCTTCATATCATCCATGTCGTAAAATCACTCACCTTTAGTGTTAGGTTTGGGAGAGCATTGATTAATGAGTGCAGCATGGCGTCTACAACAGGCACATAGCGAGCCATGAGGTATATCACCGATCCTAATCTAAATCTGTTCTTCCAGATATACTGTATTTCATGAGAGAGCATGATGAGTATATCATATACAAGAAGTGCTATTTGAAGCGGTTAGACAACAACAAGGCCTCACATAACATTACTCTTGGACTTACTGAGGGCAGCATTGATGACATAGTTGTAAGCCAAACTGTCCGGATCGTAAGCTTCGTAAAAACTGAACAATTTAGGGCATTCACGTATCTGATGCCCCCTGAATGAAGGCTTGGGAGCTTTGTTGAGCAGACATCTAGCCAATGAACTTGAAGAATACTGGATGTGAGTCGAAATGAGAGGCTGTTGGATCAATTGAATAGAGACGGAAGGTTCAAAATTTATAGGAATCGTGGTCAGGAGAGTGGGAAAGATCTCAAAGTACAGAGCAACAAAGTAGCACGGATGCGTGACAGTACCTCAGTCATAGTGTCATTTGATGCCAACAACTATACAGTACGTTTAATGTGATCGAACCAGATTGCACCCTCTTTATGTCAATATCCTGAAGAGACTAGGATAGCAAATTTAAACTTTCTTCTGAGAAACAACAGTGGCAAATATCACCGTCATATGGTCACTTTGAACTAGGTCCTCAGCATCGTTTTCGCTAGCTCGAAGAGTAATAGGGACGGAAGCATAAGTTTAATAAGATTGATGGGTGGGAGAGAGGAGCAGATATCGAGTGTAACGAGAGACGAGGATGGTTCTGCACTAGTAGCACGATGCGTGACAGGTTATAGTCCTTTTTGATGCCAACAAACATGTGTTTATAATATGATCCGGCGCTCGCTACTAAAGAAAAGCTGGCAAAAATCAACCCTATTCCGAGAACCCACACTGTACTAAATATCATCAGCGTACGGCCAGAAACAAATCCTTTGTATCATTATCGCTACGCTGGAAGTTCCTGAATTTCTCTTTTGGGCGAGCGGAATCAGGACAACAATTATGTAACGGCTCGTCACGTCACCAATTCGAATTCTTCTTTCAGAGTCTCGTGATGCTTTGAAGTTCATTTCACCAGTCTCCAGAACATTAAAGACCTCAAATGATGATGTATTGATTCCTAAATAGAAATTGTTTTGGAAGGGGTGGGGTCAGCACATCAGATGTTCCACTAACCACGGGGATAAGTTTCAACCAAGGTTATTCTCGTTGGCATCGTGGATGTCAACCTTGGTTGGAACCTGTGTCTGGGGAACGCCAGATGAATGGGTTAGCTCACCACAAAATAGTCCATGTATTAGATTCGACTCGATATCCATTGCTTAGTCTTATAGCATCCGAATTCACTATTTAGGTCGGTATCCAGGGAAAGTGTTGGCAACACTCACCTGAAAATCTTGCTTCTGTTCACGAATTCTAGCAGCTCAAGACCTCAGAGCTCATGAAATAGAAGTGAGGGTGCAATACGATCAGCTGAATCTCAAAGATATTCTTGTTGGTCCATCTGTAATGGTTAGATGTAAGAAGGGATAGATTGTGATGCAGAGGGTCTTGGAACCAACGGACAGCCAAAATAACATGACATTGGTATCAAATAAGAGCTTGTGCTGTTTGATCTGTATCACAAGCTGATCAAATGCGATGCTTCTGCACATCATAATACATATACGGGTATATCGGATCAATCAGTTCACCATAAAATAGTTCACATGTTGATTTTTCCAATCATCGTTTACTCTTATGGTATCCATTTGTTGAGCAGGCTTGGGCCAGGGCGCTCTGGAGCGACGTCACTCCTGTACATAAAACTCTTGCGGTTCAAGATGCAGAATGGCAGGAGTGAAGGTGCAAGATACTATTGTAAAGGCAACTCTATTGGCAGAGTAAGCCTGCGGCATGTGAGTTCAGCATAAGAGCTAGTGTATTAACTACTATACCTGCGGCATGTGAGTTCAGCATAAGAGCTGAAGAAGCGCAGATACTACAAGTGTACTACTTATATACTATACGGCAATCAATGGATGGCCGAAAACATAGAACAATAAGGGCTGTTACATAATAGCCCAAAGCAGTATACAATGACAAATGGGTCAAGTATTTACCGCTTTTACAACACTCCCCCATACTTGAGCCATCATTGAATTCAGAGAAATTGAGGCTGAGTTCAAAAAGGTCAGCATGACATTGTGTACATGTGAGCATGGGAACAGGGATGATAATTGTCTGGGCTTTAGTGCAGAGTCCCATGTGCAAGAGTGAAAAGGACGGCTTATCGCTATGACGGTCGTCGGCATGCGTGTTTGCCGGCGGTGCTTCGCTCTGAGTGTGAAATACTGCGAGCGCGAATGGTTGCGAGCGTAAACGGCTGCGAGCTCAAATGGCTGCGAGCGCGAACGGCTGCAAGAGTGAATGGCTGTGAACGTAAGCCGCTGCAAGCGCGAACGGCTTCAGACAGGGCAGCGCAAACGGATGCTGCGCATGAGGTAGGTAGAGGCTGCACTCCTTGACGAAGGGGACGCGTTTGCGAGAGGCGGTAATGGCCAGGGTTGCATGCGGTAGAGTTGTGTGAGCCGGAGGTGCAGGCTGTAGAGCCGCTGGTAGCGGTGAGTCGGTGTATGGTGGCGAGTCAGCGTGTGGCTGACATTTGCGCGTGGTAGCGAGTCAGCATGTGGCCGACG
>QLPI01003278.1:0-11124 GCA_003314275.1 Chroogomphus rutilus | reverse complement strand
GTAACACAACTGTTAAATGTGAGTTACGCCGCCACCTGATTCTCCTGAACATGACCAGTGTCAAGTGCGCTTTTGTACATAGGATGAGAGATTCTATCGGTTTTTGAATTTAGTCAATATTCTCTGCCGAATCAAGTTTTCCATCCCGCTGCCAGGCCCGGGCTGCTGACGGCAGCCGCATCTCACCATCTTTGTGATAAACGAGGTCGAGCACACTTCTTCAGGTGGATCAAAAGCTTCAACATCAAAATCTCCCTGGGTAATTGGCGTGCCACCGGTCTCGATGGTGGTCACACCACTTGTACAAAGGTGGGAGCCAATTGGTTCAATTCCAATGAAATGAAAGCGCATGTCATTTTCTGGTTATCATCCTCATTGTGGTCTTGAGGCGATGGTTCACACCCTGGGATCAAGGGTTTTCTATCGTGTCATTCATGTGGGTTTGTTCCACCAGGGCTGCGCTCACGTTACTCGTATGCATGCGCTATCGTCTGGCACGTCGTGAGCGGTCATCCTCCCCTCGTTCTGCGTGTCTGTCCTCGTAGTGCTCTCTCGCCGCTCACCTGGAGGTCTTGCGTTCGCGCATGCTCCCTCGTGGCATTAGTTTGGCTTTGACCACCTCGTCGCCTCCGTATCGGATCCTGTGCACAAGGGCCATCTAGGGCTTTCTGCCCAGCGGTACAGCAAACAGTTACGGGCGCCTTGAGCGGGTCCATTCCGGCGATCCCAGTGAGGAAGCATGAGGCTCTGCGACGACAACCTATTCAATACAAACGCAGGCATTGTCCACGACCTAGCCTCCTCCATCCTCCACGTCTTCGCTGCCATCCATATTCTTGTCATCTCCAACCCTTCAATCCCTGCAAGCTATTCGGTATCACCACGTTTGTGTAAACCACGCCCCTTGCGTGTGTACCACTGTCTTCTGGCGGTCCCTGGTGGACTCTTCGTTCCTCTCGGGTCGCATCTGGGGCTACTGCGTACACCCATGGTCGTCGTTGGTTCGAGATATGCGTGGTATCGTAGTTCGTAAGTAGAAGGGGCTGCGCGTCGCCGGGATGATCGTCGTCATGCATGTTCGCCGGTGGGCTCATCTTTGGCCGACAGTTCTTCGCTCCCATATGTCGTTGGTTTGGAGGGGTGATCCAGAACATCTTCATTGCCTCAAAGTACAATGCTCTAGTTGTCCAACTCTGGTTTTTGTGGGATCTTCAATCCATGAAAGGTTCTGATGACAGGTATTCTTCTGTTCTCCACCAACTGATTCCCTGGAAGAGCTGGAGCAAATTTCTGCAGACTAAAACGAGTGTGCCGCTTTGCTAAATCCTTTCCACCTCATTGAACGCAGTGTGAAACAGAGAAAATGTGAGTGGAGAGTATCATGCATCTTTCTAAGGAAGAGTTTGAGAGAGGTGAAAATGCCATTATTGTACTGGAGTGTGGGTCATGGCTGATTTTCGTGAGCGGGCACCACCCGCAAGTACGTCCGCCGACTGGCCTTCGGATTGTCAGGACCTGCATCCCAATGGATTTCGGCTTGGCTGTGATCAACGGGTGCCACCCGTGGCTCAGTTCCAGGAGTCCTAGGTCAATTCCCAGCATTGCTGGGGCCCATAACCTGTGAAAATATAAGGACTGAAATACTATCTCAGTCTCTTGGAAAAGAGCTCTTATTAGAAGTATTTAGCTATCTGAAATACTATCTAAAAGAATGGTCAACAATTGTATGAAATATGAGAATAAACTTGAAATCATACCTCAGTCCCTTGGAAAAGAGCTGAGGTCACAGAGTCACACAACTGCGAAATACAATGGCAAATTCAAACTCTGATCAAAGGCAGATATCAGGGATAATAATGAATAAAACCCATACCCCTGCTCTAATACCATCAGGTCCAGGTTGCCAGTGATCAGAAGAAGAGATGTTTGGGCTGAATGTCAAATCCTTAACAGATGTCACTGGGACCTGTCAGATATGGGTAATATAAGTTGGTACCTAGGTTTTGAGGTCAAGCAAAACAGAGAAGCACGGACAATCTCTATCAACCAGTGTGGATACATTGATACTATCATGGAAAGATTTGGATTCACCATGGCAAAACCAGTTGCTACACCGATGGATCCTGGAGTACTACTCACAAAGGACCAAGGTCTATTAGAAAATTTGCAGATTGAGGAGATATGCAAAATCCCCTATGCTGAGGCTATTGGCAGTGTACTGTGGCCAGCAATGATCAGTAGGCCAGACCTTACCTTTGCTGTTGGGATTCTTGCACAATTCATCCAAAACCCTGAAAAAGTGCATTGGGAGGCATTTAAATGTATCCTTTGCTATTTCAGTAGTACCAAAGACACCTGGCTCACCTTTGGTGGATGTGACACAAACCAAATATGCGTGTTCTGCAATGCAGACTGGGCTAGCCAGGCTTACCCTCACTCTATATCGGGATATAGCTTCCATTTTGGTGAGGGTGTAGTATCCTGGAGCTCAAAGAAACAGTATATCATTGCACTGTCAAGCACAGAAGTGGAATACATTGCACTTACCCATATGGCCAAGGAGGCACTTTGGCTATGAGCATTCCTTACCGAAGTCCAAGGTTCAAGCTATGGGGCAGTCACTATCAACTGTGACAATCAAAGTGCCATTGCACTATTGAAGGACAATAAGTTCCATGCATAGATGAAACATATTGACCTGCATTACCATTTCATCCACGAATACGAATATGTAGTGAATGGCCACATTGCTGTCCATTATATCCTGACCAATAAGAACATATCCGACATATTCACGAAGCCTTGCCAAAACTGAAATTTAATGAGTTTGTTAACATGCTAGGATTAGGGACTGGACTGTAATGGCACTGCATTGCTTGAGGAGGAGTGTTGGGATATGTGAACAGTCATGGTTTATTATTCTTCTCTTTGTCGATGCCTACAGCTTGCTGGCTTAATTAGAAACTCTGCCAGTAGATATCTGGGTTGTTTAGCACATGACATATCTCATCTTCTTGATTCAAAGTTGAGACATGAATACTATTTGTGCTGCTATCTTAGTAGCAACTCTAACTTTTGTTCTTAGTTGTTCCTAGGTAACTAACTGGAATAACATCTTCTTGATTCAAAGTTGAGACTTGTTCCTAGTTACAATAAGGTCCTGGTTGCCAGTGATCAGAAGAAGAGATGTTTAGGCTAAATGTCAAATCCTTAACACCCCATGGGTTGGGTGCAGGTTACCTGTAAGGGTAGCAACCCCAGTGATGCTTGAGAGCTGTCACACAGTGCCTAGAAATGGGGAGATTCCTAAGTTTATTCATCTAGCTATGTATATGAGGGAAAGGGGGCTTTACCTAGCAATGGAGGGATTCCTAAGAGGAAAACCTAAAACCCCTTGCTAGTGAGTCTCATGCTCTATATACCCCATACCCATACACTGCTTCTCTAACATATCTTACCCTTCCTGTTCTCCCAGACACCTGCAGGCCCAGTCCAGGGTGCTTGGTTGGATATATTAGACTCTTGGCTTGGTGCACAATAAGGACATTGGTCATCTGTTGGTCTTAGGGAAAGATATCTTGAATCTTGCTGCCCCTCAGCTTGTCCATTACTTCGGTAGTTGATCCCTGATCTCTCTGTTCCTCTCTCTCCCATAAGTACACCTCTCATCACCTAGGAGTCTTGAGAATGTCAGAAACACTATGCTGTCAGCTTGAAACTTTGGTTAAGTTTGCAGGCCTGTGGGCTGATATTAGGAACCACTACACCAACATGCCTGACTATTCAAACCAGCTATTTCAGCCATATGCTCCATCAGCCTTCGAATTCAATGCACCTCATGTATCTGTCTTGGCATCACATGCAACATTCAATGCACTCCACTTATTACATCCATCCTCCATATGCTCGCACATCCATCTTCACCTTTATTACTTTCAATATTTCCTTTTATGTTCTGCTCCACTTTCCTTATTTACAATTCTGTTATGTTATTCTTATTCTCTGATATCATATCTGCTACTATGTTCCTTATAGGGTAACTCCAGTGGGAATTGGGGTGACATGTTACCCCTCAATGTCACAGAGGAGATCAAGATTGGGACATAGTATTCTGTTCTCACTTTTTCAATCTTTGGACTTTCTTATCTATTATCAGAATCTAGTCGACTCCTCATAGATTTGCAAGTAGTATAAGATCTTATACATTCAGTAGTCTGCTCTTCAGTCAGATAATCAACTAAGATTTTGAATAACTTCCTCCATTTTCTTCTGTCTTCATTTCTGCTCTCACTATTACATTCAGCCTATATGAAATTAGGATCCAGTGTGGTCTGGTAGGTGCAATACATAAGTTGAAGCCAAACCCTATTCAGAACCTCACCATTGCTTTGCCTTTAAGAGATATTACATTGGATTATGACTATGTCTATTTCTATATCCTAACGCTGAGTCATTTAGGCTTGGCTCAGAAGGAGGGATGGGTTATCCCCTAACATCACCCACATTTGACCCATGGGTGACCTGTGGCATTACCTAGTTACATGAAGGTGTCTATATCTATAACATTATATAAACTAACACTTCTAATAAATAAATAGAACAAGACAGCTTTACCAAATCTAACAATCAGATATGTATCACAAACTCAGGTGAAGGGGTGTGGAAAGGAAAGGGAGATAAAGGCTGACTGGTAAATGAAGCATTGAATGATATTTGAGCGATATCAGCCACTTCTGAGACAAATGAGCCTGTGTCTAATGTGATAGACCTGCCATAACCCAATCCTTGACATACTGAGGCATATCATAAATGCAACATGCAGCAATATAACTGTTTTGGAACTGTTATGAAGTAACCTGATGTCAGGGGATGACTGTTACACATGCTGAACTGAGTCCAAAGGGTCTATCTCAGGGGCTTATTAAACAAAATGAGGGCTCAAACCAAAAACTTTAGTACCTTTGGCACTTTTAATATCAGGGAATGACTTATTCCACATGCCAAACCAAGTCTGAATGGCTTAGCCTAAGTATCCATTAACAGACCAAGGGATCAAACCAAACTTCAGCACTGTCTTGAACTGAAACTTTGGCACCTTTGGCACCCTTGAGACCTCTAGATGGCAAAGGACATATCCTTGGAAAGTGTTAAGAACATGAGCGGCAAGGTTCTTAAGTGATATCTTGGTGAGGTTGTAACTTTCCAGAGGTTTGGAGTAGGGCTTGGCTTCAGCTTATATGCTGCACCCTCCAGATCTCATCAGATCCCTAACTTCGGACAGAGGTTTTAGAGCTGAGTGAGGTTCACCTTGGTCAAATTCTAAGTCAATATTCTGACTACTGAACTACTAATTTACATTCATATTATATACTAGTATATATTTCAAATTCCAGTAGTGCTTAGTAACTGAGAACAAGGAGAGTTACAAATGGGGAGAAAATCTCCAATCAAAAGAACAAGGAGATTGAAAGTACAAGGGGCTGAGTGAACTTTGTAACCAAGCTGCTGTAGGATCTGAACAGGATCTTAAGCAGGATCTTGATGTACTTCCATATTGGGAAATCAGGAGTGGGGTTGAGTTGAATGGGTGCAATAATTGAATGGAAATTAAAAGGCATTTAATGGAAAGGTCAGGCAAGGTTGTGATCAGTGAATGGTGGGCATGATGTCCAGTTAGAGGGCATGGTTTTCAATTGAAGGGCTGAGGATTGGTGGCAGAGGTTCAATAAATGGCAAGTGGGATTTACTGACAACAGAAACATGACCCTATATATTGGGCAGGGCTTGTCTGAACAGGAGACCATGTCCATGTATTTTGAATAGAAATGTCTTTGGCAAGGTTGTGACAGAAGGATAAAGCAAAGAGTAGAACTCAAGGGCAAGGGACTGAGCACTGAAGGGGCAGATATGCTGAAGTGAGGGAAGACTTCAGGTGTGTTTTTTCAAGTCCAAACAAGCCATTGGTGGCTCCATTAGGCATCAAACTGAAGACCTAAAACCTTGGCCTAAGTACTAGGAGTTTGGCCTGCTAGCATCTAGATTTACATACCTCCAGACCTAACCAAAGGGTAAGATATATAGAGAAGCAGAGCATGGGAAGAGGGTATATAGAGTACAGGGCTCACTAGCAAGGGACCTAGGATTTTCTCTTAAGAATTTCCCCTTTTGCTAGGTGAGACTCCTTTCCTTATATATATAGTCTAGTAAATAATACTTAGGAATTTCCCCCTTTGCTAGCTAGTATTGTATGACAGTCTGAAAGTGCTACAGGGGTTGGCCTTATACTTAAGACCTCTAGGTGGCAGAGGACATGTCTTTGGCAGGATAGAGCAAAAGGTAGAGCAAGGAGGCAAGGGCCTAAGGACTAAAAGGACCAATGACTGAAATGTGAGAGGACTTGTTTCCTCAAGTTCAAACAAGACTATCAACTGCCCTGTCAGATACTAAACTGAAAGCCAAAACATTGGCCCAAGTACCAGGGGTTTGGCCTGCTGGCATCTGGACTTATATACCCCTGGACCCAATCAAAGAGTAAGGTATGTTAAGGAAGCAGAGTGGAGGATCGGGGTATATAGGGTACAGGGCTTGCTAGCAAGGGACCCAAGATTTCCTCTTAGTATCTTCCCCCTTGCTAGGTGAGAACCTCTTCCCCTTATGTATATATTCCAGTAATCAACACTTAGGATTTTCCCCCTTGCTAGCACTGTATGAGAGCCTACAAGTACTATGTATGTCACATATATGTATGATGAATCTGGGTCACAGGTTGCTAGGGGGTTGGATATATAAATGTTGGCATATTGTAGAGAGGGATTAATGTCCTGTAGAAGAAAAATGGAAATAATATTTATTCTCAACAAAAATAACCAGCTTGGTTCCCAACAAAGCTTTGTAAAGTAAGAGAGCTGAGCAGCCCTACTAATTGGACTGGAAGGCCTTTGAAGCCAACCTAGTGGAGTACTTCTGCCCAAAGAACAAGCAACTCTTGGCTCTGACACAACTTGAGGGAATAGGCTAGTACCAGGACAAGGACTCAGTAGAAGAGTACATTAACTGGTTTGTAGAGCTAGTAGACCTGGCTGAGTATCACAATGCCAAGATGACCATGATTAAGTTTTAGAAGGGCCTTAAACCAGAGATACAGACTAAGGTAGCCCTAGTAAGAATCAAAGTGCTGGATTTTGATAGTCCAGAAGATTGGTATGAAGAAGCCAGGAAGGTCACTTAGAATTAAGAGACAAATGAGGTATTTGTAGATGCCACCAGGAATCACATCTGAGTGGCTCCCTGGCCCCTCACTGCACTCCCCAAGACATTCCTTGCCTATCTAAAACAAATGGAACTCATAACCCAAAACTTTGGTACCACTTGCTTTACACTAGTGCCTATTGCAGTCTCAAAAGGAGGGCCTTCTCCTATGGAAGTAGATTGAGCTTGAGCTAAGGAGAACTTACCTGGGACCTGTTACTGATACAAAAGAACAGGACACTACTCCTGAGAGTGCCCTCTATCTTTTGACATCTGAACCATGAGTGTAGAAGAGAAACTGGAGCTTTTATCTGAGCTGATCACATTAGCAGACATATCCAGAACCTCAGATCTCTGCCTCAGCTTTGGCCAAGGTATCCAGATGGAAATAGAGGGCATACCTGAGGAAGTGTCAAGCACCAAAAATGCCAATGTTGCATGGGCTGAGTACTAATACAAAAGTACCGACTTCATGATGCTGGCAGGATATTGGCCAAGTCCAGTGGACCAATTGGACATGGCTGGCTTCAATGTACTCATGCATTGTGCCCTACTTTCCATATGTGCCACTGATTTTAGAGAGAAGAGGAACTTGGGAGAGTGCCAAGGGTGTCAGCCTGAGTGAGGACTTCAGACAGGAGGAATAGGGGTTGCAAAGTGTTAGGCACTGGGAATGCTGATGATGCACAGACCAAGGACTATTGAAATAATGCTGGCTTCACGATGCTGGCGGAAATCAGCCAAGTCCTGCAGACTGATTGAGGTGGCTTGGCTTCAATATACTTGTGCGTTACATCCTGCTTTTCTGTGTGTGCCACTCATTTGGACAGAAGGAAGACTAGGAGAGTGTCGAAAGTGTTGGCCTAAGTAAAAGGGACTTCAGACAGGAGAAGGGAGGACGAGAGAACATAAACCAAGTTGATACTCAGAATGAGGAACTATCTACATGCATTCACTACTTATATAGGTTAAGAAGTGAGATGTGGAGTCAGGGTGGCATAAGGAATGGAGAACAATGAGGTATGCAGAGCATGTGGAGGTATTGTCCACAATAATCAGGAATAGAATAAGGAATGTAAGCAAGAACAGAATAATGAGATATGACCAAGAATAAAATAATAGGAGTGTGGATGAAAATAGAACAATAGAAAAATGGCTAAATATAAAACAATAGGGCTGTGACCGAATAATAAGTGAATAGCAAATGTCCCAAAGGGAAACGGGTAATGAAAAAAATGGGGAATGAAAGAATAATAAAGAATAGAGGGGATAGAAAGAGGGGGGGAGTGAAATATATAATGTGCCGAATGTACCAAGCCGAGACCATGTACTAGTGAGGGATGACTTGTTACTGGTGTGTGGGATTAAGCGGTAAGGGTCATTCAGTTGGTACTGCTGAGTGAACCGGAGCTTGATATCGTGGACTTGACACAAAGTTGATATTCAGAATGAGGAATTATCTACATCCATACACTACTTATATAGGTTAAGAACTGGATGTGAAACAGGATGGCATAAGGTATGAAAAAGGGATAAGGTATGGAAAGCATGTGGAAGCATTGGCCACAATGATTAAGAATAGAACAATGGACTTTAAATGAGAATAGAATAATAAAGTATGACCGAAAATAAAACAATAAAGGTATAGCCAAAAATAGAACAATAAACATATCCCAAGGGGAAGTGGATCAGGGCATAAAAGAATAAATAAAGGTAGAAAGGATGGAATGAAAGGAAGTGGGCTGAGTAATAAACCAAATGTACTGAGCTTAGACCACATACTAGTGAGTAAATTGACTTGTCACTTGTGTGTGAGATTAAGCTTTAAAGATCATTTAGCTGGTATGACTGAGTGAACCGAGGCTCGGTGTCATGTACTTAGCAGGAAGACAAGGGTTTTGAAGCCCATAGTAGGTGAATCATGTGCTGCCACTGCCAGTACATAATCAATTCTCTGTTTTGGAGTCTAAGAATGAAACAACTCCTATTCTAATCTTCCAGACTGAGCAATCAGAACAAGTCATACCAAAAACAGAGCTATCTCTAAACCTACTTTAGGTATCAATAAACTGATCCCTTGGCACTCAGGCCAGTTTGCTAAGTTGGTGCCTGAGCAGAGGCAAACCTGGGAGCTTAGTTCAGGGTAGAATAGCTATAGCATTACAATTCTCCTAGTGATCAATATAACTAAAATCATGGGAAAATCCCTGTCATTATTATTCTATTTGTCCAGCCATTTTTCCAATATCCTGGTTTGGAATCCCCTAACAGAACCTAGTCTGCCTCACATTTAAACATATTCTACCCTTATCCTACCCTTACTCTACCCTATCCTATCCTATCCTACCTTTGCCCTACTCTACCCTTACCTTCCCGTATCCTATTCTTACCTTATCCTATCCTACCTTTACCCTATCCATACCCTACTCTACCCTGTTCCTATCCTATACTATGCTTACCCTATCCTACCTTACCTTTACCCTATCCTACCCTATCTTTACTATATCCTACCTTACCCTTACTATATCCTATCTTACCCTTACTGTATCCTACCCTACCCTTATCATATCCTACCCTACCCTTACCCTATCCTACCCCTACCCTTACCCTATCCTACCCTATCCTACCCTTACCCTACTCTACCCTACCCTTATCCTATCCTACCCTATCCTTATCCTATCTCATCCTACCCTTACCCTATCCTACCCTACCCTTATCCTATCCTACCCTACCCTTACCCTATCCTACTCTACCCTTACCCTTGTTGTTTGAAGTGGTAAACTAGGTTTCTATGGGGTTTCCCACGCTAGAATATCGGAGAGTCGACATTACAAATAGGATAATGATTCCCTGTATTTACTGTGATTTTATCTATTTATTGATAGAGAAACTCTTGTACTATTGGTGATCTACCCTAGGCTAAGTCCTGGGTTTCACCTCTACTTAGGCGCCATTCTGGGGAACCGGTCTGGGCGCCAAAGTGCCGGTTGAGCGAATTGTGGTTCTCCCACAAGAGAAACTTAATATTTAGTTGTATAATATAATAGTATACGATGTGGGGAACCCAGCTGCAGCCCGGCCTGACTGTACGACGAGTAACTGTTGTTTTAGTCCTATAGATGTAGGTGAGCACTCGGCGCTTAACCTTCGATTCAGCGCGAGTGAATGTATTTGAGTGTAGCCTAGTGGCTAGTGGTATGGGGGAAAATATCTTTTGTATCGGTTTTTAACTGCTTGTAACTACAGTTTGTTTTATACATGTAAACTGTCTGATGAAAGTTTGATCCGTAACTAATCAATCTTGTGGAGCATATGCAGGGTTGGCCCATTGTGGGTTGTCCCGATATGATCTTCATAGAGAAATGACACCTGTCAGTGGTGCCAATTGAATAGAAATGCTTCTCCCTTTGTTCCCTTCTTGTATGCAACAATTATTCCCTTCCTGAGCCATGTCCCATGTCCTCCCCTCCTATGTTTGTGTCAGCTGTCCTCGGTGACTGCATATATGTGCCCCGGTTTCACTATTTCTCATTCCTCTGCATGTGAGTCCCTTCTCCTATATCCCCTGTATGTCCTCCTATTCGTTTCCCTTCTTCCCCTTCTGTATTTCATTCATTCTCTGCTCTTCTGGACCATGGGGCTAGCTAGGTATGGGGCCGGGTACATAGAGTTACACAAAATCTCTTCCTAAAATCCTGTAAATATTTGTGCAGGTTCTTCATGGTGTATAGAACTTCGGTGCAGAGTTTCACCTTGATCTGGGAGTGATTGGGGGAGATATTACAGTTTTAGTGTAGGAAATTTGTACAATGCCACTCAATATTATTTTGTCACAACAACCCTATCCTACCCTACCCTTTGTCAAGCCCGCAACAC
>QLPI01003277.1:0-10849 GCA_003314275.1 Chroogomphus rutilus | reverse complement strand
TATGGGTTTATTGAGAGTACGGGCCATAACAGGGAATCCAAAGAGGAAAGTCTAAGGATCCCGCTGCTGGTGAGCCCCTTTTATACCCTTTATGTGGGTGGTCTGTGCACTAGCTTACAAATCAATACATCGGAGTTTGTAGAGCCAATCTCCTGGTACTAAGTCCGAGGCTCGGGTATTTGCTCCGAGTTCTAGTCATCATGTGTTAAGACCTTTTCTGTCTCCACTCGGTGGTTTCTGGGCCTTTTAGCCTCGGAGTTGGTCGGAGTTTGAAATGGAACCTCGGAGTTGGATCGGAGTTTAGAGAGGGTCGTCCCCTGACACCGACTGTATCAGAACGGATCGCTACATGAAGTTCTCTAGTAACACAGGTTTTCTTTCATATAAATAGTTGGATGTATCTACCTAAAGAATAGACAAGTAGAGATTACATTTCTACATCCCCACTCTCACTAAACCTCAAGATAACATCAAAACTCCCTTCCACGCTAAACTGAAGGTTAAGCACCAGGCATCGCACTTTCCTATTTCAGATGAAAACACCAGAAACTTGTCGTACCAATATCTGGATCGAGAGTTAAGTTCCCAATAACAAATAACATTTTTACATTTCACTATCTTGTCAAGCGCCGGATTCTGACGGACTTCGGTACTGCTGAGGGGTGTTGTCGAAAGGTCGGGCGGACTATGGCCAAGTCCTGCAGGCCAAGAGTAGTGGCGTTGGCTTCAACGTACTCGTGCGTTGTGCCCTACTTGCCGTGCGTGCCACTGTATTTGCAACAGACTGATACTCAGGGGGATGCTGAAGATGCCGGCCTGAGTCGAGGACTTAATAGAAGAGAAGAAGGTAGAAGGGCCTAAGCCTAGTCGATACCCAGAATGAGGAAGTAAGTACATGCATGTCCTACTTATATAGGTTAAGAAGCGACATGTGGAATAAGGAATGTGGGACAACAAGGTATGCAGAGCAATGTGGTTGTTGTCCACAACGAACAAAATTAGAACAAGGAATGCAAAACGGGGATAGAACAATAAAAGACAGTATAATAGGATCGTGACTGGAAATGGGACAATAAGGAGTGGCTGGATATACAACAATGGGTTCGCGTCCGAGGATAATACAAGGACGGGGAGTCCCGAGGTGGAACGGACCGAAGTGTTGGGTCATGATTTTATTCCCCTGCATTTGTGTTTTGCACTTGCATCTTTGGTTCTCTTTTACACTTTTCTCTTTTGCATGTGCGTTCTTTGGCGCTTAAAATAAGCGCCCATAACGACGCACCATTGCGCACCTTTGGGCCTTGTCTTTAGCATCCATATTGACAAGCCCCAAAGGTTAGTAGTTACTCTGTTATATACATGTCTTTAGCATCCATATTGACAAGCCCCAAAGGCACTTGTTGCTCTGTGTGTCAGTTATCAGTCTTATTAGACCTTCCCTGCCATCAGGTTATGGGCCCTGGGTGTTAACCGGCTCACACTACAACACACACTACTCCAATCTTCCCCATACTTTGCACACACCTTTATACAGGTTGCATCCACCTTCAGTCAAATTTTCAGCCTTATCCGTCAACATCTGACTCCTTATCAGATCAATCAGTCATCCAGACTCCACAACACCATTACCATGTCAAACAGTCATTCTGACTCTTCTGCCTTTCATCTCACACCTCTCAACAACACCAACTACCCCCAGTGGAGAGGAGAGATGAGGGCTGTGTTGCAGAGCAAGAGATTGTGGCAGATTGTCATTGGGAGGAGGGTCAGGCCTGTTGATGCTGTCAAGGCAGCCATTTGGGATGAGGATGCATCTATGGCAGCTGGAGATATCTTCTTAGGTGTTCAGCTTGAGCAGAGGGTTCATTTTGAGGGTATTGCTGAGGATCCAGTCAGGATGTGGTCAAAACTCGAGTTTGTACATCTCCAGGAGCCTTTTACCATTGCTCCTTCACCTATACAGCTCCCTGCTTCATCTACTACTTCTATTACACCCCAAATGAAGTTTTGTGCACTCTGCACCCACCAGGGACATTCCCAGGATATCTGTCATCATTTTCTACCTGCAAACTCGAATTTTCAGCGTCAAATTCACTCTCAGAAGCAGTCTGCACCATCTAACATCATTGTGCACACCAATACTACCTTATCTGCTCCAATTTTGACCCCTGATGTTGAATTTGATGGAAATCCAAGTTTGCTGCACTTCGTGCCATTCTGGCAATTGCTGCCATTGAGGACCTGGAACTTGAATCCCTTGACATTTCCAGTGCTTTCCTGAATGGTGAAATTGACACAGAGGTCTATCTTCAGCAGCCTGAGGGATTTCACCAGGGTGGACCAGATCATGTTTGGAGACTGCTCAAGGCACTTTATGGACTCAAACAGTCACCCAGGGTATGGAACAAGAAGCTGGATACCGTCTTACATGAGTTAGGCTTCACTTGCATCAAGTCTGACACCAGCATCTACATCTGGCTCAGAGACAATGTCAAAATCCTAGTCCCTGTCTTTGTTGATGATCTCACCCTTGCTTCCAAATCTCTATCTGCCATCTCCCATGTGAAAACTGAACTTGCAAAACGGTTCAAGCTACGTGACCTTGGCCCTACTTCCAGCCTACTTGGCATTGAAATCACTCGGGACCGCTCACAACGACGTCTCTGCCTCTCACAGCATCAGTACATCTCTGACATGCTTAATCGCTACAACCTTGCAGACAGTGCACCTGTCACCACACCCATAGACCCAGGTCTTAAATTGTCATCCTCCATCTCCCCTACGACTCCTGAGGAGATTGCTGAGATGAAGAATATCCCTTATGCATCCGCTGTTGGCTCCATGATGTATCTGTCAGTTGCAACTCGTCCTGACATTTCCTATGCTGTTGGAGTCTTGTGCCGGTTCAATCAGAACCCTGGCATAGCACACTGGAAAGCAGTCAAACACCTCTTTCGATATCTGAAGGGGACCATGGATTATCAGCTTGTCTATGCACCCTCACCATCAGGTGAACTCTTTGAAAGCTATACCGATGCTGACCATGCTGGGAACCCAGACAATGGCAAGTCTACCAGTGGGTATCTCCTCAAAATGGGCACAGGTGCGATCAGCTGGTCCAGCAAACTCCAAACCATAGTAGCCCTCTCCACCACTGAGGCAGAATTTGTTGCTGCTGTTCATGCTTGAAAGGAAGTGGTCTGGTTTAGACAGTTCCTTGGTGAACTTGGGTATACATTTGATTCACCCTCTACCCTTCGCATTGACAACCAATCTGCAATCTCTGTTGCCAAAAACCCTGAACACCATGGTCGGATGAAACACCTTGATTTGCGGTTCTTCTGGCTTCGTGATGAAGTTGCAGCTGGCACGCTCAGTCCTCTCTTCATTCCCACCACTGACATGGCTGCTGATCTACTCACCAAGCCATTGGAGCGAGTTAAAGTGGAGAGGTGTAGGAAACTGATGGGGATTGAAAAGCGTATGTCAGTATTACAGTGGTAACTCATCAGGGGGGGGTGTTGGGTCATGATTTTATTCCCCTGCATTTGTGTTTTGCACTTGCATCTTTGGTTCTCTTTTACACTTTTCTCATTTGCATGTGCGTTCTCTGGCGCTTAAAATAAGCGCCCATAACGACGCACCATTGCGCACCTTTGGGCCTTGTCTTTAGCATCCATATTGACAAGCCCCAAAGGTTAGTAGTTACTCTGTTATATACATGTCTTTAGCATCCATATTGACAAGCCCCAAAGGCACTTGTTGCTCTGTGTGTCAGTTATCAGTCTTATTAGACCTTCCCTGCCATCAGTGTTGGGTTGTCTAATCCCACATACTATTCATACCTCATGAGTCTTAATGAATTTCTAAGACAACACAGAGCTCTATGAGTAGTATTGACAATCTGATAACTAACTAGGGCTCTGTCACTCAACATGAAGTGGTCTTCATTATATGAGTCATCCTGAAAGGTTACCCATGTGGACTAGATGGTGTAGTGGTTAACACCATAGCTATATTCGCTATAGCCCTGGGTTCAATTCCCAGTCTGGTCATTCTTTTCACCTCAACACGAAGAGTGCGGATGGCGAATGTGCCGAGCCGGGACCGGTGCACCAAGTGTTATGCAGGCAATGCGGGCACTTGGTCGTGGATATAGAGTAATTGCTCGGTCGGCACTGCCGGCGGATGGGTCTCGGTACGTGGACTTGACACATCTATTATTTTTACCTTGTGGGAGGACCACAATTCCATAAACCGGCACTTTGGCGCCCAGGCCGGTTTCCCGGAATGGCACCTAAGTGGAGGCCAAACCTGGGACTAACCTCCCAGTAGAATTGCTATAGAGCAATATTTCCCTTAACAATAAATATTGATAAAATAACCAGAAAATCTACAAGAATATTCTCCTATTTATACAGCCGATACTTCAATATTCTACCCTGGGAAAACCCCACAGAGATCTAATCTGCTACACCAAACTACACTGCATTGTCTCGTTCTAAATGCACTTGTTATTGCATTGGGGACTGTTGTTGCCCACCTAACACTTTGCTGAGTCTGGGGGCATCAGATGTGATTCTCTGTCCTGAGCCCTGCATATATATATTATGAACTTGCGTGTGGACTGGAGAGAAATGGAGACTATTGGATGGAAAAACAATTCTTGTGAGCAAATCATTGTCAGCCGGGAACAATGAATATAATAAGGGCACCAAACAGGTGCTAAAATGCTGCAATACAGTATGGGACAAGCAAACTTGTCTAACTCAGCTAAAATAGTATCTGGCATGTTGCCAGATCTTTGTGCAAAATGATGAAACAACACTTGAGTCATGTGACATTAGTGGAATCCATGTCCTCTACCTTACCTGTGGGAATGTGTTTCTATATATGGAGTATTTCTCTATAAGGTAGCAGACAAACGGTTTCCGCTAAGGTCACGTGACTCAAGTGTCACACTCGCCATTTCACACAAGGATCTGGCAGCATCGACAAAAAAAATATTCTAAGACCACAGATAAATGGCATAGAACTATATGTACATATTGTTGGTTTTAATTTTTGAAAAAAATCATTATTGCAAGTGTAGTATATCCAAACTTTCAAACATCTTCTCAAAATTCATAAACACATTTGTTAAGCAGTCTGACACTGTCAAAAATTTTTTGGTCACAAAAATTTTGTGCTGATGTAATCACCTATATAAGGAAATATTCCATATATAGAAAGTCTTTCCCACTAGTAATAGTGACAGTCCCCAGTGTCTGTTGCTGTCAAAAATCTACTAAAAGATGCCTAAACTCAAGAGAAGCCGGACAGTATCTAATCTTGAGACCCATGCCATCAAGGTTTAACCCTTTAATCTGTTCAGGATGAATTGTTGACAAGAATTTCCCTACAGAAGCAGAAATTTGTGCAACCTGATTCAACTGAAAGCCTATCATTCAGTGGAGATTTCTCACAAAGCCCAAGTTTATCAGCATCTACTTTGTCTCAGCTGTCAGTGGACAATGATGTCCCGGTGGATGACCTCAATGGCCTTGAGAAGTGGCTTGCAAAAGGGAAAAAACAATTGGCAAAATTATTTGGATCACAAAGCAGCAACAAAACTAAGCAACGGGGACCATACAAGAAAAAAGGCACAGTCCAATCCATAAGGACACAACAGCACAATAAAAAGAAACAACAGGACTGGACAGCAAAAATGCAGAATGGAGGTTTTGGTGATATACGTGTCCTTCTTGGTGGAAAGTCATCAAAGCAGCCACCTGCTCTCAAGGAAGTCAAAATAGATTCAGATTCAGATCAAGGGAGTATAATATTGGAGACCACAGATGAGGAAGAAGATGACATACCCATAGTTACCTGTCAAGCTTTGGGTACTGATGGACCTTGGTACTGCCAAGGGGTGTTGTCGAAAAGGTCGGGCAGACTATGGCCAAGTCCTGCAGGCCAAGAGTAGTGGCATTGGCTTCAATGTACTCATGCATTGTGCCCTACTTGCCATGCGTGCCACCGATTTGCAACAGACAGACACTCAGGGGGATGCTGATGATGCCAGCCCGAGTCGAGGACTTTACAGAGGAGAAGAAGGTAGAAGGGCCTAAGCCTAGTTGATACCCAGAATGAGGAAATATGTACATGCATGTCCTACTTATATAGGTTAAGAAGCGACATGTGGAATAAGGAATGTGGGACAACAAGGTATGCAGAGCATGTGGTTATTGTCCACAACAAATAAAATTAGAACAAGGGATGCAAAACGGGGATAGAACAATAAAGGATAGGATAATAGAGTTGTGACTCAAGATAGGACAATAAGGAGTGGCCGAGTATAAAACAATGGAGTTGTGATCGAGGATAATACAAGGACAGGAAGTCCTAAAATGAAGTGGATCGAGAAATGGGCAAATGGTGTTACGGAACGTGCCAAGCCTAGAACGGCGTACCAAGTGACATGCATGTGGCGTCGACACTTGTACATGGACGTAGAATGGCTGCTCAGTCAGCACTGCCAAATAACTGGAACCTCGGTATGTGTACTTGACATTACCCAAGTTAATAGGCCAGAGTGAGAGGAGGATAACCTGGGTGACATTCCTGAGATTGTCCAGGACAATATTGAAACTATCCCAGAATGGACTCCATCACGACCATCACCCACACCACCACCAAATCCTAACCTTGTCAACCTATGAATTTCAGATCTTAAGCAAATTCTGCAACCAGAAAGGAAGGCAGGTGATGGCTATACGGATCCAGGCTTTGATTACACACTTCGCACATGCCTCGAGCTAATGGGTATCTTCCTCCGCATTTATCGCTTTAATGGATACCAAGGATGGATTGCAGCATCCAAGCAAGTGGCAATCATTGCAGGCAAGAATCCAGAATGGATGGCAAGACGGCTACGTGAGTGGACACACAATTTCATCAGTGATCCAAAAAACCTACCAAAACATGAATATGGGCAATTCAATTCAACAATTCTGGAGGATGAAGATTTGGCAGAAGAAATCTGTTTGCACCTGCAATCAAAAGGCAAATATGTCTGTGCCATGGATGTGGTTCAGTTCCTTCATACACCAGAAATGAAGGAGAGGCTTAACTTGAAAAAGTTGATTTCTGAACGAACAGCATGCAGGTGGATGGCCAAAATGGATTACCTTTGGAAGAAAGAGCCAAAAGGTCAAAATAAGGATGGCCATAAGCATGAAGATGTTGTTGCTTACTGGCAAAATATCTTTCTCCCATTTGTGGCCTCCATCCAACCCCATATGCTCCAATGGACCAAGGATGGCACACTTGAAACCAGTTGGATGGCAGTGTCAAGTCCACGTACCGAGACCCATCTGCCGGCAGTGCCGACCGAGAAATCATCCTATATCCACGACCAAGTGCCCGCGTCGCCTGGATAACACTTGGTGCGCTGGTCCCGGCTCGGCACATCTGCCATCCGCACTCCTTGGCTCATTTCACCTCGGGACTTCCTGGCCTTGTATTATCCTCGGACGAGACCCCATTGTTTTATACTCGGCCACTCCCTATTGTCCCATCTTGAGTCACGACCCTATTGTCCTGTCTTTTATTGTTCTATCCCCGCTTTGCATTCCTTGTTCGAATTTTGTTCGTTGTGGACAATGACCACATGCTCTGCATATCTTGTTGTCCCACATTCCTTATTCCACATGTCGCTTCTTAACCTATATAAGTAGGACATGGATGTACATACTTCTTCATTCTGGGTATCGACTAGGCTTAGGCCCTTCTACCTTCTTCTCTTCTGTTAAGTCCTCGACTCGGGCCGGCATCCTCAGCATCCCCCCGAGTACCTGTCTGTTGTAAAAACAGTGGCACGCACGGCAAGTAGGGCGCAACGCACGAGTACATTGAAGCCAATGCCACTACTCTTGGCCTGCAGGACTTGGCCATAGTCTGCCCGACCTTTCGACAACACCCCTCGGCAGTACCGAAGTCCGTCAGTATCCGACACTTGACAGGCAACCAAAGGCCTGGATAAGCCTGTTGTAACCTGGGTGCATGATGAATCAACCTTTTATGCACATGATCGTCATGTTTTATGCTGGGTTCACTCAAGTGAGAGTGCAAAACCATATGCAAAAGGTGAAGGGCCATCACAAATGGTTGCAGATTTTGTGTGACCAGACTATGGCTGGTTGCAAGCAAAAAATAGGTGAGTCAGTTGTAAGCAATATTGCAAAGAAAACCACATGCTTATAAATGATTTTCAGCAATGACATGACTAGAGTTATATTCAAAGCAGGAAAGAATCACGATGGTTACTTCACCAATGATGCAATCCTTAAACAGGCAAATCAAGCTATGGACATTCTTGATAAGGATTACCATGACGACACACATGTGTTTTTTTATGATAATGCCAAAACTCACACAGCACATCTCCCAAATGCACTTTCAGCCAAGCACATGCCTGTCAAACCTCCTAAGGATGCAGCCTCCAACTTCCTGTGCAGTGTCAAAGGTCCCAATGGCACAGTGCACAAAGTCCCAATGCAGGATGGGCAATTTCTTGATGACACCCCACAATCATTGTATTTTCCAATTGGCCATCCACAGGCTGGTTTGTTCAAAGGCATGCACATAATTATCCAAGAACGTATTGATCATGGAGCACATTTGCCAGATCCCACACACTTATTGGCACAATGCCAACAGTTTAAGTGTGTACCTGGGCAAACCAACTGCTGTTGCCGTCGGATTCTATTCAATGAACCAGATTTTGTTGGGCAGAAATCCAAACTTGAGGAGCTTGTTGAATCACCTGGGTACCAGATGATTTTCTATCCAAAATTCCATTGTGAAGTCAGCTTCATTGAACAATGCTGGGGATTTGCTAAGAGGGTGTACCAGGAGTTTCCTACATCATCATCAGAAGCTGATCTTGAAAGGAATGTTATTCTTGCTCTGAATGCTGTGCCTTTGGGTTCAATGAGAAGGTATGTCATGTACTTATCTCACTTATCCACTTATCTGTTATACTCCTATTGCATTTGTATGCTGTTTCATTCAGTCATTGACACTTGTTTCTTTCAGATTCTCCACAAGATCATTACGGTTTATGGATGCATATCAGAAAGGCCTCACAGGTAGTCAAGCAGCTTGGGCCAGTCAGAAATACCAAGGTCACCATACCTTGCCAGATACTATTCTAGCTGAGTTGGACAAGGCTGATATTATATAGTGTAGCTAAATCATTATTTCCAAAAAAAATTGCCATCCTCTATAGCAGAATACTTTTTTTTTCAATTTTTTTTTGCGATGACAAAAATTTTTGTGTTTGTGACTGTGACTATCACATCATGTGACCTTAGCGGAAACTGTTTGTCTTCTACCTTACCTTCCCATATTCATAAACAAAATACAAATATGGAACAATCATTACCTGGCCTTGACACACTGCATAATGCCTGCTGGCCACCATCTAAAATGCAAATGAAACATTACTAGACTGTGAAATCAGAATAAGGATCAGGTCAGATGAACATATAGAGCATCCAACAACACCTACAGATTATAAATCTGACAGGGAATTGCCAACTTCTGTGAACATTTTTACAATCATGCCATGGGTGGAATGAATTTCGGTTCAGAGAGAGAGGAGACTGAGAGTGAAGGAGCCTCTGAAGCATACAATTATGAATATGAGGACTCAGAAGAGGATCCAGATTCAGAATGGGACAAGGATGATCTTCAAGAAAGGCTCTTTGATTTTTCTGTCAACCAGGGAGATGACTTAAAGGATGAAGATTGGGTGCCACCTCAGTTGAGGGGAAAAAAGCAGCGAGAAGGCAATGGTATGTTCACATTAAACCCTGATTGTAAATTGATAAATTACAATAAATTGTCAGGTCAGACAAATAAGTATAAGAAGGGCCCATATGTCATGAGCAAGTCCAGTTGCATACAACATCAATATAAGAAAGCAACTGCAAATCAGAAATCCCTTGATGCATTTGGGTTTTTATCTATGCCTGGACCTAGCCACCAATAACAATCCCCTTCGATTGAAATTGTCAAAGCACTATCCAAGCCTAAGTTGAGGCTGCTATATTTGGATGCAAATTTACCTAAAGAGGTGCAACATGACATCAATGCTGATATTACCAACACCCAACTCTGATAAGAAAGTGTTGAGGTCAGAATTCCACCTGCCAATGAACAGGATTCAGAATTGGGCCTACATACAATTCAGACATTGCAGGTCCAGAGGATGTACAGACCCCAAATGGTAGATGCTACACCTTGGACTTCATAGATGATTACTCAGATAAAACATGGGTTTACGTACTGAAATGGAAAAACAAGGCTGCAACAGTTTTTAAGCAATGGCTGGCAATGGTCGAGCGAGAGACAAACCAAAAAATTAGCATTTTTCGGATGGACAATGGTGGGGAATATACCTTGGAGGATTTTGAGGTGTACCTGAAAGACCAAGGCATCAGTCATCAAGTAACTGCCCCATACACTTCTTCCCAGAATGGAAAAGCAGAGAGACTCCACTGGACACTCTTTAATCATGTATGGGCCATGATGTCAGAAAATAATTTTCCACCCAAACTGTGGGGGGAGTGCATCCTAACGGCAGCATACCTCAAAGACAGAACACCTACCCAATCCCTCAAAGACAAAACACCTTATGAAGCCCACCACTGTTGAAACACTGACAGACAAAAGGGGATTCACAATTGAAGTGCTCCTAGACTGTGGGGCAACGGGGTGCTACATTGATAAAGGCTTTGCATAAGCCAAGTGTTTGCCAATGGAAAGACTCCCAAGACCACTACCCATCTACAATGTAGATGGA
>QLPI01003276.1:0-10223 GCA_003314275.1 Chroogomphus rutilus | reverse complement strand
TCCAAAGGGTTCCATGGGAGGGCAGAAGTTCCAAAGATGTAGGGGGTCAAAGATTGTAAGGTTGAGGATAGGGAAACAGAAGAGGATGGAAGGTGGACAACAAAGCACCAGGACTTAGGTTAGTGCTCAGAGACTTATACCACTAGTTGTGTGGGTGTTCAAAGTCAGAGGGACTTGGCTTCAACTTATGTGTTGCACCCTCCTCGATTGTCTGTCCCTAATTTTGGAAAGTTGGAAACACATGAGAAGCTAAGTCAGAAACAGGCTGGAACTTAAGTTAGAAACTTGGACACTGTTAGGAACCATATGCTGGCATACCTAACTATTCATTTCAGCCCACTCAGCCCAACTATGCCTCTACTTGCCCATTCAACTATACGCCCTCAGCCCATGGACTATATGCACCTCGTGTATCCATCTTGGCATCACAATTCACTCCACTCATTTACATCAAACTCCATATGCTTGTAATTCCATTCTGTCTTCATTTACATTTAATATCCTTTCATTTACATTCCACTCCACTTTCATTTATTCGCAATTCCGTTCTGTCTCTTATATCCGATCTGCTGTTATGTTCCTTAGGGTAACTCCATTGGGAATCAGGGTGACATGTCACCCCCCAATGTCACAGAGGAGATCAAGATTGGGACATAGTATTTCCGTTCTCACTTTTCACGATCCTCAGCTTTCTTATATATCATAGGAATCTAGTCCACTCCTTATAGATTTGAAAGTAGTATAAAGCTCTTGTACATTCAGTAGTTCAGTCTTCAGTCAGATAATCAACTTTGATTTTGACTAAGCTTTTCTCTGTCTTGCTATTCCAAAATTAGGGACCAGTACAATCTGGTGGGCGCAACATACAAGTTGAAGCCATGCCCTACTCTGAACCTCGCCATTGTTTACCTTTGGGAGATATTACGTTTAATTATGATTACATTATTCCTTCACATCGTAACAGTATTATCTGACTTCTACACCTGATTGCACCTCTTTTTGCATATCATCCTCGCATATCACGACCATCATGAATACTTGATCAACTGTCTATAATCTACCCTTCATTGTAGAAGTCCTAAGTTAGTTGCAGGAGATTTCCGCACTTCGATGACTGTCAGAACAACCTTCAATTCATGAAGCTGGCCTGTCAGGTGGGAACACTCCTCCTGAATATGGGGACAATAACAAAGAAGAACCAATTGACGATAATGATGATGATGAGGCAAATCCAAACCCTATTCAAGTTTCAAATATGAACCCTACTCATGTTTCTGATCCCACTCATGTTTCCAATCTGTTATGGCCCATGCAGCCAAACAAACCCACATTAAACCCCACAACTACCCGCACCGTTTCCGGGACCTTTCCGGTCGACCAAAGCCTGAACAACCGATTTCCCGATGTCTGACATACATTCCGAGGTTCCGCAATTCCGAACCTCCGAAAGACTCCGAAGTCAAGGTTCCATTACCTGATAGCCGACGCGCAGGACCATTGCGTACCTTACTCCCTTGTTTTCTCTTTATACCGACCCCTTGTACTCCCTTCCTCCTTGTTTTATGACCGGCAAAGAAAGTACAAAGATAGTCGCATGTATATAGTCTTCCAGTCGACTAGACTGTTCGCTAGTACGAATATCGATTTAGTCTCCCACCAGTTTCCGATTCACTTCCGGTAAACTTCTGTCTCCTTTCCGAAATTAGGGACAGACGATCGAGGAGGGCGCAACACATAAGTTGAAGCCAAGTCCCTTCAACCTCGAACCCCTCAGCGACCGGATTGAACCATTCCGCGACCTACCCTAAATTTCCGGCACCTCCGCCCCCCATCCGTGGTCCGTCCGATCCCGCCTTCGGTCCTCGGCCCCGTTACGGACCTTCACGCTGACCGGATAACCCCTTCGGAAGCGCCGGCCAAGCGCCTGACACGCGGACTTAACACAATCCCACTCTTAATTCCAATCCGACTCTTAATTCCACTTCTAGTACCAATAAAATTTTCAAAGCACTCGTCGATAGATTAGCTTAACCACTCCCTAGATCCAATCCCCACCCTGGTCATCATGCTAAGGTTCACGAGTGTGAGGTTTACCATGGTACCGACCAAGCTAAGCTTTGCACATTCTTCTTACAATGCACGCTGAACTTTCAAGACCATCTGTCTGCATTCTTGTTGGATGCATCGAGGGTCCAGTATGCCATTTCATACCTCACAGGCCCCGCACTTCAATACTTTGAACCTACTATTCTAGGCGAGATCCAACCTGAGCCTAGCTGGCTTAAGGTCTGGAAAGACTTTCATCAAGAACTTGAGACCAACTTCAGTCCATTCAACAATGCTGTACAAACAGAAATCGAGCTCGGCAAGATAGTCATAAAGGACACCCATCGTGTAGCACAATACTTCATCGATTTTTCCCGAGCCTCCACTCACACTCAGTGGAACAATGCCACTGTAAGGGCAACCTAAGCAGGCATTCTACCCTCAGGTGGCATACTGGCGAAGGGGGATCCAAAGATTTAGTATAGTACCTAATACATGGTGACTAGCCTACCTGGTGAAGGGGGATCTAAAGAGAAAACTCTAGGGAGCCCTTCACCCACTGACTACTGTATATAAGTGTCATTGCCATGGTGCTCCATGCCATACCAGGCATCACCCTCCATACCAACCAGGAAGTTCTGCCGGGGCCTCGACACCGGGAATGAATGACAAATGGAGGGCCAATGGTTACAGTTGGCACTTCTGAAGGGTACCCACCCATAGTGATGATTGTTTGGTGTGCAGCATGTTCGGTACTGCCATGAGTGGGCTGAACAGATCATGGTCGGTGGGTGTGGAATATGGGCGAGGCGGTACCAGTCGGGATTTATAATTGGGGGTTCCCCTGACATCACCCCCCCTCTAGAATGTGGTGTCCCCGATGCATTGATCCCTATGGGCAGGACTGGTGTGTGGGATTTGAAGGCAGATGCATCTAAGGCATGGATTCGGCATGGGGAACCTGGGTGCAGATGGTAGAAGTTGGTGACAAGGTTGGGGGCCCGGACATCGTCTTTGTTCTCCCATGAATTCTCTTCGTAGCTGTAACCCTTCCATTTGATGAGGAATTGCAGCCAATTTGCTCTCATTTGGCTGTCAAGCACTTGCTTGACCTTGAAATGTTCCTCTTCGTCAACGAGGATTGGCTGCAGTGGGAGGGGCTGTTGCCTACCCAGGATGGGGTCTGCCAGAGCCGGAGTGAGTTTGACGACTGGGAAGACCGGGTGGAGACGGCTCAAGGCCTTCGGGAGTCAAAGTCGGTATGCGTGAGACCCCACTTGTTCCTCTACGAGGTAGGGGCTGAGTCGCCTGTGTGCAAGTTTCTTGGACAGCCGATTGGTGCGAATATTGCTAGCGTCGAGGTATACCTTGTCACCTGGAGTGAATGTCGGTGTCGGCTGGTGCCTATGGTTGTAATAAGTCGCCATGTCGTCCTTTGCCTTTGCCAGGGCCACCTTCTCCTCCGAAAGTGCTCCTTCCATCCGCTCCTTGAACTTGTTCACAGACTCAAGGCGGGATGGGGATTGGTGCAGTTTGAACCCCATCCGTGGGTGTCTGCCCATATCCAGCAAGAAGGGGGACTGTCAGGTCAAGGCGTGGACGTGGTTATTGTACTGGAACTTGGCTAGGGGTAAGAGATCATCCCAGTTGTCTTGCCTCTCGTTGACAAAGAGGTGGAGGTACTGTTCCAGTTCTTGGTTCACCCATTCGGTCTGACCATCCGTCTGTGGGTGGTAGGCCGTAGAGGCTGCCAAGCAAATGCCTAGCAAGTGATAGAGCTCCCAGGTGAACTTGTGGATGAATTGAACCCCCTGATCGGACACCACCACCCTTGGCAACCCGTGCAGCTTCCACATGTGGTGTAGGAAGAGTCATGCTGCTCTGGTTGCCGTTACTGTCGTATGAGTTGGTATGAAGTGTGCCCGTTTTGACACCGAGTCTACCACATTCATCACGGCATCGTACCCATGCACATCGGGGAGCTCTACCATGAAGTCTACACTTATGGTATTCCACTGTGCCTCGGGGATTGGGAGTGGGGGGAGTTCCCTGACCAGCCGTTGTCTCTAGACCTTCATCTGCAAGCACAGGTTGCATGTCTTGGTGTACTCACCAATGTACTGGGACATGTGAGGCCACCAATAGTTTTGGGAGACAAGTTCAAGGGTCTTCCAGGGACCGGGGTGCCCGGCTACCTTGGAGTCATGGTGATGGGCTACAATCCATCGCCAGAGGCCTCCCACATCTGGAACATACACCTTGCCTTGGAAGGTCAACAGTCCATCGGCTTCCATCCATTTGGCCGAGACCAGCGACCTCCCTCCTGCTTCCCACAGTTTCCTCACTGCCTCCATCACTTTGTCCTCTAGTATCCCTTCAGTTAGCGCTCTCTTCAGTTCTCAGATGATCCTCCACTCTTCCCCCTCCAGTGCCACTCCTTCTAGCACCCGTATCGCGAATAACTCGGGCCAGAGCAAGACTAAGTCGCTATTGTCACCCATGCCCAATCCATGGTCTGACCGATGCAAAAGCACGTCAGACTTCCCCATTGCAATTCCCAGTCTGTGCCGCAGGTCGAAGTTGAAGTGTGAGAGGTAGAGGGACCAACAGGCTTGTCGCCGGTTCAACTTCTTCGAGGATTGGAAGTACTCTAGGTTCTTGTGGTCAGTCCAGATTTTGACGCGGTATTCAGCACCCTCTAAGAAGTGTCTCCACTCCTCTAAGGCTCAGATGATAGCAAGCATCTCCTTATTGTGGATCTTGTAGTTCCTCTCCACTGGGGAGAGGCTTTTTGAGTAAAAGGCAACCGGGTGCCACTTGCAATCCTCATGCAACTGCTCTGAAAGGACTGCCCCCGTGGCTATGTCAGAGCTGTCCACTTCCACTTGGTAAGGGCGGGTATCGTCGGCAAACCCAAGGATAGGCGCCATTGTGAACTTCGTCTTGAGCCCTTCAAAGGCTGCCCGTTCCTCGTCTCCCCACTTCCATTTCACTTCCTTCTTCACAAGTTCGAACAATGGCCTGGCATGGTGCGAGAACCTCTCGATGAACCTCCGGTAGAAGTTGGCAAAGCCAAGGAAGGCCTGCACCTCCTTTCGGTTTGACAGAGTCGGCCAGCCCGTGACCCCTTCTACCTTGACGGGGTCCATCTCTACCTTGCCGTGAGATATAATGAGGCCTAAGTATTCGATCCTCATCTGTTCAAACTTGCACTTCTCCGGCCAAAGGTACAGTTTGTGGGCCCTTAGTCGTTCAAGGATCTCCCGGACAACCCACCGATGCTCTTCAAGAGTCTCGGTGAAGATGAGGATGTTGTCCAGGTACACACACACATGTCCCTCCATCATGAGGTCCTGAAAGATGTCATTCATCATGGTCTGGAACATCGCAGGACTGTTAGTGAGGCCGAAGAACATGACAAGGGGCTCGAACAGTCCTCGGTTCGTGCAGAACGCCACCTTCCACTCGTCTCCTTCCTTAATCCGCACATTGTTGAACCCCCATCGCACATCCAACTTGGTGAAGTACTTGGCCCCCCAAAGTTGCGCAATGAGCTCCGAGATGATGGGAAGGGGATACTGGTTCTTCACCATCATCGCATTGAGCACCCGATAGTCCTGGACCAGTCAGAGGAAGCTGTCTTTTTTCTTAATAAAGAACACGGGGCTTCCCATGGGGGATTTTGAGGGGTGGATACGCCCCGTACGGAGGTTCTCTCATAAGAACTCATTCAGTTCTCGCTGTTTGCTTGGAGAGAGGGGGTACACTTTGCAAGCTGAGAGTTTTGCTCCAGGTTCCAGTTCAATAGCATGGTCCCACGTCCTCTGCTCGGGGAGAGAATCGAAGGATTCCTTCTCGAAGAGGTCATTAAAGTCTTGGAGATCGTCCCTTTCTCCTTGGGGGGGGTGCTCTGGAGTGCCCGCTCGGCCAGTTGCTGTGCAGTTGTGGTGGCTGCGATAGTGGCGATCGGAATGTTTGGGGGGGTTACGGTCGTGAAAAGGCGATCACCTGGTTCGAGGAAGGGCATACCATCATCAGTACCTTTGCAGTCTTCTGACTCATCAGTCATCATGCCTGGCAAGGGGCCAGTCCAAAGAGCCTGAATCGCCATTTCCTCTCGACATTCTTTCTATAACTTAACCTGGCAGGTGTGGCATTGGGTGGAGCATCGGCTTAGTGTGACCTCTTACATGTGCCAGTTGACCTTGGAGTTATGATTGCAGAGCCAGGGATAGCCAGGGATAACCAAGGATCATCTTGTGCTTCCCCAGATTAGTCATGGCAAATTCGAATGCAGGTGTTGATCTGTGTCCGAGAATCCAGAGTCAGAAGAAGGCTCCGGGGGGTATGCTGGGGTCTGAGGCATCTGGAAACTTGGTCCGGGGATGGGCAGTTCTCGGGGGACAGATGCACGGTGGGCAGACGCCTGAGTGATTGTCTGCATGGCTTGTGAACGTGTGATAGGTCTCATGCTTAATGATGATCAGGAGTGTGAGTATGAATATACTGTTAAATCCGCATGTCGGCGCTTAGCTAGAGGCTTCCGGAAGGGTTTCTAGAGGGTTCCGAATGATTTCCGAAGGGGGGGGTTCATACTCCGGGGACAGAGAGACTAAAGGTCAGACTTGGGATCGGAATTGGAATGGGGACGGAAAGTCAGGAAGTGCCGGGGGCCTTGAGACTGTTCTCAGTATAGGGTAGTACGAGTGGTTCGAGGTTGCAGGGACTTAGCTTCAACTTATGTGTTGCACCCTCCTCGATTGTCTGTCCCTAATTTCGGAGAGTCAGAAAGTTTACCGGAACTTAATCGGAAACTACGATGCAGAATTAAGTCGATATTCATACTGGCAAATAGTCTAGTTGACTGGTGACTTATATACATGTATCTAGTCTTGTACTATCTTTTACTGAGTAAAGACAAGGGGGGGAAGAGAGTACAAGGGGCAATATAAAATGAAGAACAAAGGAGTGAGGTACGCGGTGATCCTGCGTGTCGTCTATCAAAGGAGCGGAACCTTGACTTCAGAATCTTCGGAGGTTCGGAAACACGGAACCTCGGAATGATGCATCGGAAATCCGGAAATCGGTTATTCAGACTTGAGCGATCGGAAAGGTCCCGGAAACAGCACGGGTGGTTGTGGGGTTTAATGTGGGTTTGTTTGGCGGCATGGGCCATAACATTCTCACAACATGTGTATATCAAGAAAATACTTGAGAGGTTTAATTTACAGGATGCTAACCCGCTCAGCACACCACTTGACCCCCACCACAAACTGTCACTGTCCCAATCTCCTTCCACCCCACATCAGTTTGACGAAATGCGAAATGTGCCCTACAGGGAGGCCATCGGATCCCTCATGTATGTGGCGCTAGGCATGTGCCTGGACATCTCTTTTGCCATCTCTTTCCTGGTGCAGTTTATGCAAAACCCAGAGAGAGTGCACTGGGAAGCTGTCAAGAGGGTTTTTCACTACCTTAAGGGAATGAAGGATACCTGCCTCATTATTGGAGGAGCGTGGAAGGGACTCGAAGTGTTCTCGGACGCAGACTGGGCCTCACAGGAATATAGACACTCTGTGTCTGGGTACGTGTTCATGATTGATGGAGGAGCTGTCTCCTGGAGCTCAAAAAAGCAACCTATTGTTGCATTGTCAACTACTGAAGCTGAGTACATTGCTGCAACTCACGCTGTGAAGGAAGCACTCTGGATCTGCATGTTTCTGGCAGAAATTGCATGGTGTTACATACCATTGCAATGGTTGGTGAATACATGTAACAAGTTGCTGTTTAAATAGTGCCCACAGACTAATGCCAGATAACCTGGCATAGTGGCCTTTTGGCCCAGTTGAAAGAACACATCACTGTGGGAATTTGTTGCCTTTCACAGTATGCCAGGTTGACCAAAGGTCAGCGGTTCAAATCCCTGTGTGCGCAATAATTTAGAGGGTTGTTGCAATCACTTGGACCCCAGGAACCCTGGCTTACATGATGGTCCATGACATCATGGGGGTCTGCTATGTCAAACAGTAATTAGAGTGCTTGGGGGCAGCCACAGACAGACCTGGGAAACCTGTTAAGATATCATCACTGTGGCACCTTGAGGGCTCGGTACCTAAGGGGGAGGTACTGTTACATACCATTGCAATGGTTGGTGAATACATGTATGTTACGATAGTGAAAAAGACGTAATCGTAATATAATGTAATCTTCCAATGGCGAAGTGATTGGCGAGGTTCAGAGTTGGGGTTGGCTTCAACGTGCTTGCGTTGCGCCCGCTTGGATCACACGGTCCCCAAATTTCGTAATGGCGAGGAAGACGGAAGTAACGGAGGATCTTAGTCAATATCAGGGTTGATATTCTGACTGAGGACTGAACTAATAGTACAAGAGCTTTTATACTACTTTCTAATCTATTAGGAGTCGAATAGATTCCTATAATAGAATGAGAAAGCCGAGGAACGTGAAAAGCGAAGAACAGAAATACTACGTCCCAATATTGATCTCCTCCGTGACATTGTTGAGTGACGTGTCACTCAGATTCCCAACGAAGTTACCCTAAGGACGTAATAGCAGATTCGGATAAAAAGGAGTGAACGGAATTGCGAACAGATGAAAAGTGAATGAAACGTAATGAAGGATATTAAACGTAAATGAGTTCGGAATGGAAAAGCGAGCATATGGAATGTGACGTAAATGAGTGGAGTGATTTGACAGGAGCACGTGACGCCAAGACGGATGCACGAGGTGCATATAGTCCGTAGGCTGAGGGCGTAATGTAAATAGCGAGCGAGAGCGGAGTTGGGCTGAGTGGGCTGAATTGAATAGTCGGCTTGCCGGCGTACGGTTCCTGACAATGTAACAAGTTGCTGTTTAAATAGTGCCCACAGACTAATGCCAGATAACCTGGCATAGTGGCCTTTTGGCCCAGTTGAAAGAACACATCACTGTGGGAATTTGTTGCCTTTCACACATGGCCACTTGAGAAACCGATCACAATCCACCTTGACAATGTCTCTATCATCTCCATCACCAAGAATGACAAGTACCATCCCCAGACAAAATACATCAATATCTGCTACCACTTTATATGCCAAGCTGTGTGCGAGGGACTGATTCACGTCGACTACATACTAACAGATGAAATGGCAGCAGACAAGTTTACGAAGGCCCTCCCTCAACACAAGGTGCTATACCTGAATGCGATGGTTGGAATGCATTCTGCTTAAGGTGGGGTGTTGGAGCTAAGATGTGTAAGCACCAAACGCAGTAAGGAATGGAGGTCCTGGTCATGTTTGACCAGGACTGTATATATATTGAATGACTAGAAAGCAGCCCCTCAGTGAACCACCTGTTCACTGAGGTACGTATTCCCTTTGTACACCTAGATACAAAGACACTGATTATATTGTAGTCCTTCTGTATCTAGGTATAGTAATAGTACATACTAGTGAACCGCCCATTCACTGAGTCCTTCTGTATCTAGCTACTGCGCATAACCACTACAATAGGTTCATTTGAGGGGCATGGGCCATAACACATCTGGTAGACCTTCTGGAGATGAAGACCCCACTGATCCCAATAATTATGATACCACAGAATCTATATTCAACGCAGGGTAGATTATGACATGACAGTCAAGAAATTAGTCAAATGTTTAGCCTGACCTACTATTTCTGCAGATCCTGGCTCATCTGCCAAAGTTCATGAGCCCAAGGTTTATGGTGGCATGGATCAAGCTAAGCTCCATAATTCTTCTTTCATTGTATGCTAAACTTCTGAGATTGTCTGTCTACTTTCAAGACAGATGCATCAAAGTCCCACATTTTAGCCTAAATTGCCAGGTTTCCTATTTATAGTTCATGTCATGTCCAAGCAGTGCAAGGATGTCTCAGATGAGTACATTGCAAGCAGCAACACTCAATTCCAGAACCCCAGTCTGCAAATAACCTAAACTTTGTGAACATTCACAAACAAAATGCACAACCACAGCCTATAAACCTTGAGTGCGAGCCTCTTTAATCTGAACATTGGGATGATATCAAATCTTAGCTTTGCGATGTTGAAGAGAAGAAGCCCTTGTTTGTCTGTCACATAAAAGGAAATAATACCAATGACTGTCCACATAGTCCATCACTTGGATAGATAGTAGAAGAAGAGAAAACAAGAAAGATGAGCCA
>QLPI01003275.1:0-10475 GCA_003314275.1 Chroogomphus rutilus | reverse complement strand
TACAAATAAAATTGAGAAAAATAAAGAATCGAAAAGCGCACTGAATGGTACCAAAATCGATACGATAATACAATATATTGAGATTGTCCTCTCAGGGGTGAGATGCATGTTTGCACCCAACATTTCCTGCCCACTCCTCGGACACGCGTGTGGGGTGACAGAATCAAAGCCTTGTTTGTCTGTTATATACATAAAAGTCAACGACGCCAGCAACCGTGGACCACTTCCGTATCATTTGGATAGGCACCAGAAGAAGCAAGAAAAATGAGCCACCATGGAGGTATACCACATGTCTCCATTGAAGTAAGCCAAACTTGATGTCTTTATTCAAGAAAACCTCTTCACCAGATGGATTTGGTCCTCAAAGTTGCCCATGGCCTCTCCCATCTTTTTCATTAAAAAGAAGGAAGGATTCCTTAAGCTCAGACAGGATTACTGATGGTTGAATGTGAAGGTTGAGCATGAATCTTGTCCAGATTCATCATTGGGAGTGCTCTTACATAAGCATCCTTCAGTGCCTCATCATTAAAACTTGTTCTTCCTACAAGTATCTTGAATTGTATAGTATAATCATCTACTGACATTTTGGATATTGTTTTGAGGTCACGTAGTTAGGGAATGGCATGGGTTGGGCCAATCCACATGGGTCACTGGGTTGGGTGTCCTTGGGTGCAGGTGCAGGTGCAGGTCAAGCCAAGAGCACCTGTAACCTGGCCCAACCTGCAGTGTCACATGTGTGTGTACAACACACATGCACCGCATGTGCACATGTATGACTCAAACACACCATATGTGCATGTGCTGCATGCATGCAGGTGTGATGCGCACCCAACACCCATCAACCCATGGGTAGATGGGTTTGGGTTTCCCATGGGTTGGGTGCAGGTCACCCACATTTGACCCATGGGTGACCGATGCTGTTCCCTACATGTAGTTTGGTGTAGGCCATTCGGACATCATCAGGGTCTCCAAAGGCTTCTTCAACTTGTCTAGCAAACATATCAAAGGTAGTGATTGAGGAAGTTCTATCAATGATAGCTTGGGTCTTATTATATACCCAGATTATCACAAAGCTTCCTATTATAAAGGAAAGAGCATATACTATCTTTGTCTTTTCATCTGAAAAAGATCCTAGCTAAAGGGTGATTGTAAGGGCAACCCAAGCAGGCATTCTACCCTCAGGCAGGGCACTGGCAAAGGGGAATCCAAAGAGAAAACTCTAGAGAACTGTTAAATCCGCATTTCAGGTGCTTAGCATAAAAGATACCAAAAGGATTCTGTAGATTTCCAAAGTGTACCATAGGAGGGAAGAAGTTCCAAAGATGTAGGGGGTCAAAGATTGTAAGGTCAAGGATAGGGAAACAGAAGGATAGAAGGCAGACGACAAAGTACCAGGACTTAGGGTAGTGGTCAGTTCACAGTAGAGACTTATACAACTAGTTGTGTGGGTGTTCAAGGTCAGAGGGACTTGGCTTCAACTTATATGTTGCACCCTCCTTGATTGTCTGTCCCTAATTTTGGAAAGTTGGAAATATGTGAGAAGCTAAGTTGGAAACAGGCTGAAACTTAAGTTGGAAACTTGGACACAAATTAAGTCAATATTTGTACTGGCAAATAGTCCAGTTGACTGGGGGTTATATATATGTAAACTACCTTGTATTTTCTACTGTCCAGTCTAAAGACAAGGGGGAAGAGGAAATATAAGGGGTCAATAGAAAACAAAGAACAAGGGAGTAGGGTATGCAGTGATCCTTCGAGATGCCTATGTCAAGTACACATACCAAGTATCCGGTAACTTGGCAATACCAACCAACCAACCCTTACCCACACACCAGTGACAAGTCTTCCATCACCAGTTCATGGTCCCGGCTTGGCACATTCGGTACATCATCTGGTTCACTACTCTCATCCCACACCCTCCATCCATCACTATTCCCTCATTACCCATCCCTTCCCTTAACTGTTTCCCCTAGCAACAATTGTTATTCATTTATTATTCAATCACAGCCCTATTGTTTTATCTTTGGCCATTTCCCATTGTTCTATTCTTACCCACTCTCTCATTATTCTATTCTCAGCCATGTTTCATTATTGGATTCTTGCCTACATTTCCTATTCTATTCTTGATCACTGTGGACAATACCTCCACATGATTCCTCATACCTTATTGTTCTCTATTCTTTATGCCACCCTGTTCCACATCTTGCTTCTTAACCTATATAAGTAGCAGATGTATGTAGATAGTTCCTCACTCTGAATATCAACTTGGTTTGCATTCCCTTGTCCACTCTTCTCTTGTCTAAAGTCCTTCACTTGGGCCAACACTCTTGGCATCCTCCCAGGTCTAGGGAATAGCATGGGTTCGGCCAACCCACATGGGTCACCGGGTCAGGTGCCCTTGGGTGTGGGTGCGGGTCAAGCCCAGAGCACCCGTGACCCGGCCCAACCTGGTGTATCAACCATGTATGCATGCATGCGCATGCATACGACACCCAACCGGCCACTTGCTCCTGTCATACATGTGTGCATACGACATGCATGTGCATATAACACATACATGCCGCACACGCATATGACATGCATGTGCTACATGCACATATGACACATATACGCTACACACGTATGACACACATGTGCCAACACCAATGAGCTGTACGTGCACATATACAATGCGTTCATGTTGGCGCATGCATGTACAGCACGGTCACATGTGCACATACAATGCGTCCATGTTGGCGTGTATGCATACAGCGTGTTCGTGTTGGTGCATGCACATACAGTGCATTTGTATCGGCATGTCCGTGTACTGCATGTTTGTGTTGGCACATGTGTGTACAGCACATTTGTGTCGGTGCAAACACAATGTATGACACAAATGTGCTGCAGGTGTGCAGGTGCACTGTACACCAGACACCTGTTGACCTGTGGGAAAAAACCCCTGGGTTGATGGGTTTGGGTTTCCCATGGGTTGGGTGCAGGTCACCCACATTTGACCCATGAGTGACCCATGCCATTCCTACCTGGGTCTCTCTTCTGTCCAAATCAGTGGCATGCATGGAACAGCAGGGGTGCAACATACGAGCATGTTGTAGCCACCCCAACCAGTCTGCAGGACTTGACCAACTCCCATCTACAATATCGGCATTACCGAGACTTAACAGCCTACTACAAAAGCAGAATTGTAGTTGTGGAACCATGGATCTTTGGGATTGTGGAACTGTGGGTTGTGAGAAAGAATTGCAGAAGTGGATGGAGGATTATTGTTCAGTGTTTTATGATCAGAAAATTCCCTGAAACAGTAAGGGTGGTCCTTCAACTGAGTTAAGTTGGACCTGGAGGCACTGTCAAGCTTTGGGAATGCCGAGGATGTGGACAGGTAATGGCCAAATCCTGCAGGCCAGAAGTAGTGGCTTTGGCTTTAACGTACTTGTGCGTTGCACCCTACTTGCCATGCATGCCACCAATTTGGGACAGAGGAGGTACTCGGGGGGTGTCAAAGTGCTGGCCCAAGTAGGGGACTTTACAGAGGAGAGGGAAGGTAAAGGGCCTAAACCTAGTCAATACCTAGAATGAGGAAGTATGTACATGCATGCCTACTTATATAGCTTAAGAAGCAACATGTGGAATTGTTAAATCCACATGTCAAGTGCTTAGCTAGATACTTCTGGAAGGGTTTCCGGAGGCTTCCGAATGGTTTCCAGGAGGGGTATGGTATTCCAGAGGTAGAGGGACTAGAGGTCGCAGGTTCACAGATGGAAGCGGAAAAGGCAGAAAGATGGGAAGCACTGGGGGCTTAGGACTGTTCGTGGTATTAGGTCATATGACTAGTCATTTGAGTTGTTTGAAGTCGCAGGGACTTGGCTTCAACTTATGTGTTGTGCCCTCCTCAATCATCTGTCCCTAATTTTGGAAAGTCACAAAGTTTACCGGAACTGAATCGGAAACTACAATACAGAATTAAGTTGATATTCATACTGGTGAATAGTCTAGTTGACTGGTGGCTTATATACATGTAACTAATCCTTGTACTATCTTTTGCTGAGTAAAGACAAGGGAAGAAAGGAATACAAGGGGCTAATAGAGAAGGAAGAACAAGGGAGTGAGGTATGCAATGATCTTGTGCGTCGTTTATCAAAAGAGTGGAACCTAGGTCTTGGAATTGCGGAGGTTCGGAATTGCGGAACTTGAGGTTGATGCAATGGATTTGTGGAAAGCAATTGTTTTAGGCTTTAAATGGTTGGAAGGTCCTGTTATGAACTGACTCAGACCACTCTCCGAAATACTTTCTGTGAACCCGACCGGAAAACCACGACGTCCAACCCTGACGTTCCACAACTTCGGAAAACAAGGTTCCGCACTTAGACAACCTTAAACCAACACATACCTCACCTCTTGTTCTCACCCCCCATTTAGACCCTTGTATTTTTCCTGTCCCCTTGTCCTTAGATAGTACAAGGATACACATGTATATAAGCCACTAGTTGACTGGACTATTTGCCAGTACGAATATCGAATTAGTTCTGTGTCATAGTTCCGATTCAGTTCCGGTAACTTTCCAACTTTCCAAAATTAGGGACAGATGATCGAGGAGGGCACAACACATAAGTTGAAGCCAGTCCCTGTGACCTTGCACCACTCAAATGACTAGTCGATCTACCTAAACCGTGAACAGTCCGAAACCCCACGCACTTCTATCCTTCTGTCCCTCTGCCCGAACTGACCTCCATAATCCAAACACCTGGGAAACACAGAACTCCAAAGGACGTTGAGAATCCTTGGAAAGAATTCTAGAATACTAGCTAGGCACCGGATATGTGATCTTAACAGGTCCCAGAAACAGGTGGTTGTGGGGATTAATATAGGTTTATTGGGGGCATGGGCCATAACAGTATCCCCCTACTAGGACCGAGCCCTCGAGATCCTAAGCTTAGTCAAGGCAGTAATTAAGATGGACATGACTGTGTAAGCTTTCTGATGGTTCTCTGGGATGATTGTTGATTGATAAGCACTGATGGTCCAGTTGCCTATAAGAGGGGTGTTTGTAGAACTGAGAGGAGCCTTTCCCTAATGGAAAATATAGATTCCCAACCCTCAGAATACCTCGGAGATTTTTCCCATATCCCCCTTTATGGTGTGGGGCTGGAGGGGGGTTTGGGAGTTGAGTTGCAGTATTTGCGAGTCCTTGATGATGAGTTGGGGACTTTGCATGCTCACGCCATTAGGCTCCATGATTCCTATGGTGTGTGGCACCTTTGTAGTGGTCTTCTTCTTTTGATCCTTTTGTAACAGGTTACCTTTTGAAGCGGTCATTGTCTGGAGGTGTCCCTTGCTGAGATCTGGAGTGGGACGTGACCTCTGGTAGTCCAGTAGTAGAGGCAGGTGGATTGGAAGTGCTTGATCATTTTTCCACCTACCTAGTTCACTTGGATAAGGTTCAGAAGGATTTGTGCTACTTCTGGACTCTTTTTGTGCAATACAACCGTTGCCTGTTCCATTTGACGACGACTACAGGAGATTGTTTGGAGGATTTGAGGCTAGGTGGGGTCCTGGTTGATGCATTGTTATTGTTTCTGGAAGAAGATCTGTTAGGGGTTGGACTCGATGCCACATTCTTGGATGACGTGGATTGGTCGCTCGTTTTTTCAGTGGATGGAGGGTCATGCAGCTCCGATGGGTGATTCAGATGGGGGGGCAGATGTNNTTTTTTTTTTTTTTTTTTGGAGGCAAGGGGGTCGTATTGGGTTTGGGATGTGGAAGGGATAGGAGGTTTTGGGGGAAGGCTTTAGCTCAGGCCGGGTTAGGGTGGTAGTGAATAAATCTTGTTTTCCTGTATAATCTTGGTTTGTGAATTTAATGTGTGGTCCTGGACGGTAGAAGTCTGGGTTGGATGGGGATTCCTGACTAATTCCTTAAGTTGATGCGGGTTGGCTTCTGGTTGCTTTCCCCTTTTCTAGGGTAGATGTCCCATCATCTAACTAGTTCATCCATGGTTGGAGTTGTGGTGGTCATGGGGGACATGGGTCGTGAAGATCGGTACGGTCATAGTGGTCATAGTGGTCATATTGGTTGTGGTGGTCATGGTGGTCAAGGTGGACATGGTGGTTAGTCACCAGATTGTTGCTTGGATAGTGGCGGTGTCATCAGGATTCAGAGGATGTCTGTAAGGGCAACCTAAGCAGGTGTTCTACCCTAGGGCGGCGCACCAGTGAAGGGGGATCTAAAGATTTAGTATGGTACCTAATACATGGGGACTAGCCTACCTGGTGAAGGGGGATCCAAAGAGAAAACTCTAGGGAACCCTTCGCCCACTGACTACTGTATATAAGCACCATTGCTACGGCGCTCTGCGCTCTACCGGGCATCATCCTCCGTACCAACTGGGAAGTTCCGCCAGGGCCTCGACACTGAGAACGAACGACGAAAGGGGAGCTAAGGGTTATAGTCGACGCTTCTGAAGTGTACTCGCCAACAGGGACGATGGTTTGGTGTGCGGTACATTTGGTACTGCCATGAGTGGGTTGAACAGATCTCGGTCGGCGGGTGTGGAATATGGGTGGGTCGACGTTGGTCGGGATTCATGATCGGGGGTTCCCCTGACAATGTCCTGCAATTTTGAGTCTCGGTTTTGAACCATGTCAATGGTTCAGTACATATCAACCTGTTATCAAATAGGTTCTAGTTTAAGAGGGGATCTACATATGGTACCGTTTTGTCTAAGGGATGGTATGGGTTCCGTGATGGTCAGGGTGTAGGGTGCAAACTTGCATCTCACCCCTGAGAGACCAATCTCAATATATTGTACTTATATATCGATTTTTGTATCACTCTGTGCACTTTTGAATTCTGAATTTTCCTCTCATTTATTTGTATTTTTACCCTCAATATTGAGGGAGTTATTCATTCTTTTCTATGTACTCACGCGTACTTATACACGTACTGCAGGCTCAATGGTACCAAGAATCAGTTGGGACAAAGGTCTAAACAAGTAGTACTCAATGCCCTGTCAATCAATGGATTATAGCAGGTGAGCATATGGTGTCTGGGTAACTAGAATCTGATGGATTTTCAGAGGGTTGGAGTTGTTTCCAAGGAAATGGGTCGAATTTCTCGACGATTGGTCACAGGTGTTCAAAATTCCTGAGAAGGTGGACATGTTGTTTTGTTTTACTCCATGGGCACTGTTGGTGTTCAACATGAACAACTGGTGTCAGAGTTGGAGGCCTTGCTTCTATTCCTTGGTTTCCAAAGCATCCAAAGCTTCAGACTCTTCTTCAATTTCCTCTATCATGGAGGCTATGTGCCCCTTGGTGACTGTGGTGGCAGATCTTGGGCATTCCTTGGCTGTGTGGTCTGATCTGTTGCAGAAGAGGCAGAGGTTTTGTTCCAAGTGGCATTGCCATTCTTACGGTGTAAGTTTTCCATCTTTACCGAGCTTGGACAATAGGTCCATGGTAGTCCTACCTCCACTGGATGGGGTCACAGGTTGGCCTGGATTGGCCATCTTATTGCCGGTGTTAGGGGCCAAGTATGTGTTTATGGGGGTCCTCCCTCTGTCATAGGGGCAGTCGAAGTTCTGGGTGGAGGAGGACTCTCTGGTGACTTCCGATCGCCATTCCCAATAGCGGGCATCGATGGATTGGGATAGGAAGCAGAGTTGGAGCAGGGAGTTGGGTTTCCCTACTCTGGAGATCTCATCCTTGATCCTGCTGGGGAGTCCATTGTAGAACTGGCAATGGAGTATGGCATTGCCCCAGTGGATACAGGTGGCTAGTCAATTGAATTCGACTACATATTTTATAATGTGCTGGTTATCGCACATGTGAAGGTTCTCAAGGTCTGCTTTGGCCTCTCCTTCTGGGTCATGGGGGCCAAAGTTGGTTTTGAGTTCACCAATGAACTCATGATAGTCATAGAGCCAGTCTGGCTCATCAGGGGTGGTTAGGGCTGGTTCAAACCAGTCCAGGGTGGTACCAGTCAGGTACAACAGTACATAGGTTACCTTGGTGCTATTGGAATCAAAAGCGTCAGGGCAATTATGGAAGTTCAAACTACACTGTACTAGGAAGGCTTGTAGCTTCCTCAAATCGGATCCATCGAAGGTATCTGGATCCCAGACCTTGGCAGTGTGGGGGGCTGATCTTCTGGGGCTGGTCAAGTTATTTGCCAGCATAACGAGGGCCTGAGTGAGGTCGGGCACATCGTTGGGTCCTAAGGTAGGGGACCCCCCTGGATGTGCAGGAGGTGGCGGTGCTGTGGCAGGTGGTGCAACATGTGTTTGGAAGACAGGGGGTGGTGCAGTGGGCAGAGGTGCTACAGGTGGTGGTGCAACAAGCGGTGGTGCGATGGGTGGTGGTGCCACGGGCAGTGTTGCAATGAATGGAGGTGCAAAGGGTGGTGGTACATAGGGGGGAGATGTTAAGCTTCAGGTACTGACAAACTTCGGGACTGCCAAAAGGTCGGGCAGACAATGGCCAAGTCCTGCAGGCCAAGAGTAGTGGCATTGGCTTCAAAGTACTCGTGCGTTGCACCCTACTTGCCATGCGTGCCACCAATTTGCAACAGACAGGTACTCGGGAGGATGCTGAAGATGCCGGCCCAAGTCGAGGACTTAACAGAGGGGAAGAAGGTAGAAGGGCCTAAGCCTAGTCGATATCCAGAATGAAGAAATATGTACATGCATGTCCTACTTATATAGGTTTAAGAAGCGACATGTGGAATAAGGAATGTGAGACAACAAGGTATGCAGAGCATGTGGTTATTGTCCACAACGAGTAAAATTAGAATGAAGGAATGTAAAATGGGGATAGAACAATAAAGGATAGAATAATAGAAATGTGGCAAAGGGTAGGATAATAGGAAGCGACTGACTATAAAACAATGCAGCCATGGCCGAGGATAATACAAGGACAGGAAGCCCCAAGGTGAGGTAGATCAAGGATTAATGGGTGGTTATGATAGGGTTAATAGGTAGTGAGGGGCCAAGAGCAGACATAGGATGGGAGTGAGGAATGCAATGGTATGTGTGCTGAGCCGAAACTGATGCATTGAGTGACTTGTATATGGCTACTAACAGAGTGTCTGGTCGGCACTGCCGAGTTACCGGATCCTTGGTACATGTACTTGACAGGAGATGCAAAAGGGGGTGGTGCCAATGGTGGTCCCGAAGTTGATGGCACTACTGAGGATGGTCCCAAGCTGGATGGCATCTCTGAGGGCAATGATTGATGAGTTGCTGGGGGGTGGTTCACAAGGAATGGGTTGGTCATATTCAAGCACAGGTGTAGGTCTGTGCTCGTGAATCTGGAATTGGAAGAAGGTTCCAGAGGGTGTGCTGGGGTCTGAGGTATCTGGAAACCGGGTCTGGGGGCAGAAAGTTCTCGGGGGATGGATGCACAGCGGGTGGATGCCTGGGTGATTGTCTGTAGGGCTTGCAAACATGTGATAGGTCTCGAGCTCATGATGATCAGGAGTGTGTGTACAAATATACTGTTAAATTTGTGTATCAGGTGCTTAGCTAGATACTTCTGGAAGGGTTTCCAGAGGCTTCCAAATGGTTTCCAGAAGGGGTACAGTATTCTGGAGGTGGAGGGACTAGAGGTTGCAGGTTCATGGATGGAAGTAGAAAAGGCAGAAAGATGGGAAGTGCCAGGGGCTTAGGACTGTTCATGGTATTAGGTCATACAACTAGTCATTTGAGTTGTTCGAAGTCATAGACTTGGCTTCAACTTATGTGTTATTCCCTCCTCGATCATCTGTCCCTAATTTCAGAAAGTCAGAAAGTTTACTGGAACTGAATCGGAAACTACAATGCAGAATTAAGTTGATATTCATACTGGCAAATAGTCCAGTTGACTGGTGGCTTATATACATGTAACTAATCCTTGTACTATCTTTTGCTGAGTAAAGACAAGGGAAGAAAGGAATACAAGGGGCTAATAGAGAATGAAGAACAAGGGAGTGAGGTACGCGATGATCCTGCACATCATTTATCAAAAGAGTAGAACCTAGGTCTCGGAATTGCAGAGGTTTGGAATTGCGGAACTTCAGGTTGATGCAATGGATTCACGGAAAGCAATTGCTTCAGGCTTTAAATGGTCAGAAGGTCCCAGAAACGGTGCAGGTGGTTGTGGGGATTAATATGGGTTTATTGGGGGCATGGGCCATAACAGGAATAAGGAATGTGGAACAATAAGGTATGCAGAGCATGTGGGAGTATTGTCCACAATGAGTAAAATAAAAATGAAGGAATGCAAATGGGGATAGAACAATAAAAAATAGAATAATAGGAATGTGGCCAAGGATAGGACAATAGGGAGTGTTAGATTATAAAACAATGGTTGTGGCTGAAGATAAAACAAGGACAGGAAGTCCCAAGGTGAGGCAGATCAAGGAATGAGGAGTAGGTATGGCAGGTGTAAGGGCAACCCTCTTACAGCCCCGAGGTGTATCTCGGAGGCGAGCTAAGCAGGGGGAAT